>JASAND010006742.1:0-29942 GCA_030248195.1 Trissonchulus latispiculum
GTGCAGCATATTGGAAATAGCGGAAATAGTACAAACAGCAGATTCCATGTAGGGGTCAGTGCATTGTAATAGTTGCTGCTTAAATGACAAAAGGTTTGACAGTATTTCCAGTTTCTTATATTTGACAGTTTCAAAGATTAAAGTAAAAAATAGACTAATGAGAGCAGGCTTGTGGAAGTTCGGGCAAAAATTGTGAGTTTGTTAAGCTATTTGAACGAAATTCAAAGCGTAAAGGAATTATAAGTTTACACTAATGTTGATTGTATTAAAAACACTTTTACAGTTATACAAATGTTTCTAGAAATGATAATACACAATGCAACTCTTGTACTTTAAACTGACTACCACAAGTAGCATAAATGTTGAAAGTTTGATTAATTATATATGTATAATTATAATATTAATATGCTAAAACCTTCATGGGCCTGAAGTTTTGCGCGGCTCGGTCCAGCCCGTTAGAAAAATTTTACACCTCGGCCCGACCCGGCCCGGCTTCTGCCATAAAATTATGAAACTATAAAGATTTAAACAAACTATAAAAGGAGGTAGTTGCGACGACCTGTGTTAGAATTCGCCATAGTCAAAGAGCCCTTCCTGAAAGCCACACAGCAAGTTCTTCAAGTATAAACGTATATTTTTGTAACAAACTAGAAATTGCAGATGTTTTTGAGTACAATTCAAAGTTTTAAAATGTTCTGCTTCATCGAGCTTTGCATCTCAAAAATACAGAAGTTAACACCATCCAATCTATCGCAAATGTAAGTAAACAGTTGTCTTTGCGCCAAAACCTACCGACATGTAACAGGTATTTGTAGGTGTAATACCAAAGTTGCCCACCTCTTGGGGTGTTAGAAACCCAGAGCACTATTAATTCCGCATAGGCAGGCGTTTTTAAACGTTTCGAAAACGTCACTTTCGCAATGCTCGCTAAATTTCAAAACAATTTGGAAAGGCGCTAAACGAAAGCTTGGAAGATTGATGATTGAAACGATCGCGATGGGATATGAGCCTGGTTTTAAGAGCAGTGATTTAGGTCAAAACAAAAAATTTAGATGTGTGGATGTATGGATCACCCAAACTAGTAGCAAGATTAATTAATCATGTCTCGGAGACCCGCATACAAAAATCACTGTTTTTCTTTAAATTAGGTAAAATTGTAGTAGGGTATAACGGGGTAGGGACACCTGGTAATAAGGGACAAAGTTTTGGTTTTGCCTCGGTCAAACGACATGGGTCAATTAAGTACTTTTAATTGGGTATTAGGTAAAACCCTGTTTCTCCTCTATCGAATGACGTCTCGACCTCGAGATAAATGCTATCCAAGCAAAAAGATGTAAATAATTATTTAAAAGAGGTCGTTTTCTTCTTTCTCAAAGCGTCCCGTGTTTCCAAATTTCGAAAATTTTAATTTGTGCAACTGTACTCATTTTTGCAATTTATACTGCAACCCAGGCATCATTTGAAAGAGCAAAATGTGTAGAATATTGTAGCGTCGCTCTTTTTTGAGAGTTTTGTTTTTCCTGGTTTTTATGGCCAACTTTGCAAGATGTCCTTTTCCATATAATAAGGGATAGCAGTTTCGGCTATTAAGGGACACTGGGGGGATAAGTAGGGACAATTCCGGGTATTAAGGGAATTTGTAATTTTTTTGGTTGCCTTTGATATTTTCGGAAATGCTGAACATTTTTCCTTCTTGAACCACATGTTGAAAATATGTCCTTCCACCTGTACAGGCTTTTAAAGTCATGAGATCAAAGAAACTTGCCGCCTCAAAGCTAATATCGTGTATATTAACGGTTAGGGCAGCGCCCACTAGCTAATCTCATGTGTAATTTTGAGCTATTACAAAGTTAGGGGCTAAGGTGAAACCAAAATTACTGGTTAATCCCTATTTGCTTGAAATGATAAAAGGTGGCAGGTTTCTTTGATCTTCAATTTTTAAAACTGCTATACTGAACGCAGGAGACATTTTCAAAGGTTAGTGCAATGACAAAAAATGTTCAGCGTCTTCAGTTATACAAGAAAACAGAACTTTTAAAAAAATTAAAAATTTTAAAAAAATTTAAAATTTTAAATTTTTTTAATTTTCGAAGTTGTTGAGTCTCAAATAACATCTAGTCTAAGTTTTACCACATTAGACTGATTTTTAAATAATTCTGTTTTTTGCTTACTTGGCGAAAGTTGCATGCAGTATTGCCAATTCTATCTTGACACACAAAATCCTATGCTGTCCCTTAATAACCAGACCTGTCCCTTATTATCCTTGATGGTGTCCCTAAAAACCCCGTTTTGCTAAAAATATCAATCTTTTGCAAATTTATTGATATATTCAAAGGAATTTTTAGTTGAGCAAAATAAGAATGGTACAAATATATTTAGAACAAATTAGGCTTTCATTTGATGTATAAATCATGGAATTTTGTTGAGTATTAAAGCAGATTCAATTGTTTAAAGTTGCGTCTTAATAAAATCTCAGAAAATGCGAAGCGTTTTTGTCCCTTATTACCCCGTTTTACCCTAATTAGTTTGCCCAAAAACGTATTGCTACCGACTTAGTTAGGACCTAGCTTATGATGGGGGTATGTGCTGTCGATTTGGCCGACTCCTCCCACCAAACAGGGAACATTCGCGTTTTGTGGTCGGAGGACTGTTACGCAATGCCAAGAAGAGAAACCCTCTAGTGGCTTACTCTTCTTCTTCTTATATATAAGAAGTTATGATCACTAGCAGCAAGTCAGTGTTTCATAAAACCCGCTTGCAACACTCACTCTCAAGTTGCAAGGGAATAAAGTCGTAAAAAATTTAATATCTTCTTTAGCAATAGTCAGTTTATAAGGCAGCAAATTTAAGTAGTAACTGCTAAACTTGGTGATTTCTTTTGGGCACGAACTGTTGATTGACGTCTCAAATCAAGACGTCATTTGAAGATACTTTCCAAATTAGTTCTTTTAGTATTATAACACACTCCGCCCAGTCCCGGTTCAAAAATTCGACGTTTCCTTTCAGGGCAGTTTCTGCCAATTGCTGACAGTTAGCCAACAGTTTCAAAGCAGTAATTATATTCAGTCGAAAGATCTGATTGAGCTCTATATTTTCGCTTTTGAAAGTATCTTTTTAGCTTTTCCCTATCGTGAGATAAACAAATTTAAATATTTTGGCGTCGAAAACCTGGCATTTTTGCAGGCATCAAATAATTCATTATTTCTTGAGCTACGCAAGCCGTAAAAAATTAATGTAAGGGCGTCAATTTGCAGGTTTCCTAGAGGCCAATTATGTGAGAAATGATCATCTTGCAACTGCTATCCCATAAGCTGCATTCATAAGAAATAGTTTTTGCATAAGCACGACCAAATTTTTTTCCAGCGATTGTGGAACATTCAGTATGCATGCTAGAGGGTTGCCACTTAGCATTTGCTTTACAGAAAAATACCCAGAGATCCATTTAGAGTTGCCCCGATCGAATAATGCTAAACCACTACGCAAACTTTGTAGTACTTCTTCAGCCTTCAGCCTTATAGTAACCTTCATTCTTTGAGAAACTGAAGGAGAGCTCGACAAATCTAATCCAAACATGGCGTTATTTTACGGAGAAATTCTATGGTGTGATTGTTTGAATAAAACATTACTGTGTTTAACTCTGATCCATGGCTTTGGATATCATGGTGTTCTAATATTTCACTTTAGAGGTTAATGTCAGAAGTCTTCAAAACGAAAGACAGAACTAGTTACGGGAACAGATCTTTTAGAAAACTTAAGCTTGCATATATGAATGGTAATAGGACTGCACAAAAATAGTGCCGAGTCCAATATTCACAAGCAGGATAGCTCATCTTTGAAAACTGAGTTTAAGTTAAGTTTATCTTGCCCTAAGGTAAAAAGAGTGTATATAAATGTTTAACTGAGAAAACATACAAAACGAAGCGAAAAGTGAAGTGTAAGTCCGTATACAAAAGATAGACGATGAATTACATTTAAAAAGCATATATATAATAAAGGCCATGCGCACACCTTTCTGAGTTTTCGATTTCTTACAATTAAAGTTGCAAATGTTTGATAACATGAATGAAAAGAATATGGAACTCATACATGCAATTCAGACTCTAGCCAACAACAAGCAAAAACGACTGGGATGTGGAATGTATCAAAAAATCATCGATCAATACCTAATGGTGTGTCACTGTATTTTTAACGAAGACCAGAAGACGTGGGTTTGGTGATCGACGGAGCATCACAATTAGGACTTTAGTTCATTTCCACTGGGATCGCTCACCCGAAAATTTTCTTCCCGTTTTGGGGAAAACTGGTCCAAAACGGGAAAATCTCTGCTTTCTGTCTTCCCCTAAAACTTCGAGTCCTGCACATGTTGGATTGCTTTAGTCACCAGTGTCCACTTAGTCACTAGTCTTGTAATAATAATAATAATAATAATAATAATGATAATAATAATAATAATAATAATAATAACAATGATAATAATAATAATAATAATAATAATAATAATAATAATAATAATAAGTTTTTAGGTCATACAGTTAATGAGGATGTGCTCATTTACATACAAAGACAGAAGGGTCACATGCATGATAGCATCAGTCTTACTAAAAATAAGTGTTATTCTTTAAAAATTTTATCTTTTCTGTCTGTAAAGCAAATCAACTGAAATTTTAGATCAGCACAGAGAAAACCCTTCACGTCATGTTGTAAAAATATTCAAACCAAAATTATTAATATGCAGTTCTTATTGCAGATTTTCTGAAAGTTCTCTAGTAGCTAAAATTTACTAGAGAACTAGGCAGCTGTTAGTAGCGGAGTAGTCTGCAGCAACTGAAGTTTTATGAAACAGGTGTTAGCATGCATCAGTTATATCTACTCGTCCTTGACTATCTACTAGACTCGCTACTCTAGTGTTAGTACTAGCTTGACAGGAAAAGTTTTACGGGATCTCTTTAACTTTACCCCCCCCCCCCCCAAAAAAAGAGTTGGTCACCTTCAAAGGCTTATTGCAAGAGATCACCAGAGCTTTAGAGCATGATTTATACATCGTTGGAATGCTCGAGATGTGCTCTATTCAATGGTGTAAAGCAGTTTGCCTTAGCTTGCTGCTATAAAAAGTTAAGCTTAACAAACTATCAAAATTACCGCTTTTTGCAATTTTTGGTAGTCTTTTAAGCTCAACTTGTTTTGGGGGGGGATAAAGTTAAAGAGATCCGTTTTACGAAAACAAGTTAGCTACTTGACTCCACTACTGAACTCTGCTAGTAGTCGAGACAAGTGAATAAAAAGTTTTATGAAACTCTCCCTGGACAAGACGGACGTTACTCTGGATACTTTGGTACTTAATATGTGGAACCTGGTGTACATACACACATATTCGTCTTATCAAGAGTTTATAATACCAAGAGTGGGAAGCTTGGCCCTTCCTAATGGAAATGGCCTGCGAGATGCTCGGCAGATTAAGGCCGAAATCTCGGGGGGGGGGGTACCACTTACCATTGTTCAGCATGTGTTTATATGCGTAAAACGCATCTGATTGGCTAATCGCCTACCTTAATGTCAAATTACGTGTATAAGCGGACCCCCCGCCGAGATCTCGGGGGGAGCGTTGTTAAGCGTGTGTTTATATGCAGTCGAACTGAAAAGCCTCAGCTACCTCAATCCTCATCAGTGCTTTTCAGTTCGACTGCATATAAACACACGCTGAACAATGGTAAGTGGTATCCCCCCGAGATTTCGGCGTTGATGTGCCGATCATCTGGCAGGCGATTTCCATTAAAAGGGCCAAGCTTCTCACTCTTGGTATTATAGACTCTTGGTCTTATTTAGACAGAGAAAAACTGAGGAACATGGTGACATGATGGTAAGAGATCGAATAAAACGCTTATAGGCCGAGATATATAAATTAACTTGTCTCCCGGCAGTTTCAGTCTTCCAGATATGGTGGAAGGAATACTGAATTTACGCAGTGTTGGCATCAACAACGACCTTTTGAAAACCCATCAAACGTTTCACTAATGGTTGGATTTACAGCCACCCAAACTGAAATGAATTAATTTCAAAAGAGTTGTAGTTTTGCCCATACTTTAAACTATCCTGATGTCACCTTTTCTGGGTTGAATCTCCGCTTTTTTGCACCTATGTAAATGGAAGAATAAATACAGGTCTTGTGTTTTACAAAAGGACGTATTGCGTAGACAATGCATGAAAAACTGTACTGGTATATATTGCTAAAAACTCAATAAAAATTATTACTAATGGTTGTTGTTTGAAAGTAGTAAAAGAAAATAATAGCAAAGTGGTTGATTTTTCTGTAGTTTACACAAACTTTATTTATAACTACAGCCTGTGCGCAGGCCGGACTATTTGAAATTATGCGCAACCATTTCCTTCTTATCAGAACCATGCTACGTATTTGGAAATAATGATTATTAATTTATCATCGCTTGTCAACCCTATCAACAAAACCATCATTTATTTCTGCAAAACCTAATCACACAATTATTTAAATTAATCACAATTAAACGCTAGCCTGAGGTTAGTGAGTCCACAAGCGTATAGGATACCTGCCCAAGGCCCCTATTCCTCGTGGCACACCTATTCAGCCACGTGTTTTTGCTAGCTGGGCGGAGTAAACCAGTTTACTTCACCTGGATGCGAGAATGAAGGATGAACATGAAGTTAAGGGGGGATCACTTTTTCGCCGATTTTTTGACCATCTTCGATTTTGCTCATTTTCACATATTTTGTAGTCCCCATGAGTCCTCAAAATAAGACAAGTGCGTTTTGCGAAATATTGCTTCTGTGTTCTGCAGACCCCTTGACATGTGTGAAACATAGGAAAATGAAAATGAAAAATTTTTGGAAATTGACCAATAATTGTGGATTTTTAGTATATAAGTTTTGTAAACATTTTCAAACACTTTCACTTTTTGGGCTTAAGTATGCACGTCTTCAACCCTTTTATGCACTTTCTGTCTCAGTTTTGGCCTTATTGACATGCTGTCAATCACGTTCTCGAGTCTAATATTAAAATAACTTCATGTTTGATAGATAGTCTTATATTTATTTAGTCCTAGAAATGGCTGAAAGTGCGATTTTTAGCATAAAAACGGAAAAATTTGTTGTGGTCGTGTTGGTTTAATTTAATTCTCCATTTTGGGGAGGACCCTCTCATCCCCCTAATCCCCGTTACACCTATGGTTTACACGCTAGTGAAATTGTGATGTTATTGTGATTGCTCACCACACCATTCACCAAAAGTTAATCGGAATTAGAACTGACACTTACATAGCAAGCCTTAGGTTAGCTAGCTTTGACTTGCATTGATCGTTAACTTGTAAACTGCAATTTCTAAATTTCTAAGTTAAATTATTAATGCAGGGACGTAAACATCGGAAAATAAATTGGTGGCTCAATCACAAGTAATTATATACCTACAGTTTTTCTACAAACTTTCGAATCATGGATCAATCATGGGAGTGATATTAGTGACATTTAGCACTCCCATAATAAAATGCATTTTACTAATTAATGAAAGGCGGCCCAATCCCAATAATGGTTGGCTCAATCACACTGCGGCCTAACAAGTTTGGCTCAATCGATTTTGACCTTGGCTCATTCAGTGGGAGTGCTAGGTGTACACACGTCGAAAACGTCCGTTTTTGAAAAATGTCGGCGTTGTATGTTTACACGCTGAGAAGCCCCCCCCCGAAGATTTTGGCCTTAATATTTCGATCATATTGCAAGCTTATTCTATTAGGAAGAGCTGAGTGCCTCACTCTTCCTATTATAAACTCTTGGTGTAACCGGTTGGTGCTCCGACCAGTCCGTCTATTCAACATCAGCCATTTGTTCAAACGCAGAAACGCCGGGCAGTTTCGGCCTCCTCCGCTCCGGGTCTGATGGTCCAACAGGCTTCTCAAATGGTGAGTCAACTTCATGTAAAATACACTCTTAAAAAGACTCCTGTAGAAATTACAGGAATTCTTGTAGTTCTCTACAAAAGTGCTCCTGTGCGGTCAGTCACTAGCGGAGCTTCCTGTATTTTCCACAAAAGTAACTTTTGTATTTTTACCGGTCTCTGGAAAAGTAAAAATTACAGGAGTTTCCTGTAGAAGATACTAAGCAAACCTGTAGTTTTTATTACAGGAGTTTCTTGTAGAAGATACTAAGCAAACCTGTGTTTTTATTACAGGAATTTCCTGTAGAAAATACTAAAGAAACCTGTAGTTTTGTTCGACTTTTTTACAATCCTATATCAGATACCCAACCTGTATTTTTTACAAGACAAAACATGTAAATTTTACTGGAGCGACCTGTTATTTCAGAAGGGAGGGGGCAGGTGTGGGGGGCGGCCGCTCCCAAAAAAAATTTTTGGCAGGGAGCGGCCGTTACAACAAAATCACCCACTGGGTGTTGGAAGACTGAAAATTTGAAAAAATTCAAAAATTTCAGTCTTCAAAAATCATGACCACTGTCGCCCTTATATACAAAATTTGCGTTATCAGCGTATCGAGTACTTTCCTGTGAGCAAACCTGCAAACCAGTAAAAACTAGAGGTTTCATTAGTACTGAATACTGGTACTTGTAATCCATTCTACCAAAGTATGTCCGGTAAAAACTACCAACGATGACCTGTAGAAATTGCAAGACCCAACCTGTATTTTCTACAAAAGCTGTTGTACTTATCATCTACAAAAGTGACTCCTGTAGTTTCTACAGGAACATTTCTAAGAGTGTATGATGAAAGTGACTCCAGAGCCTACTGGTAACGTTTTCAGGTGGGTCCCCATTCAATGTCACTACGTCTGAAACTGGTTTGGCTAAATTGTTTAGAATTTTTTATCATAACGTTTATCTTTTTGTTCTAATCAAAGAAAACTAAAAAATTGGTGGGCCAGTATTTCATCGCTAGCCTTGAATTTTGTTCAACGTGGGGGCAGTTTCATAAAACTTTGTCCAGTCGTCGAGTCTAGTAGCTAATCTACGCTGGAAATTAGCTGAAGCTTGCGCCCCTGAAACGCGAGTACTGTTGAAAAATGTCTACTAGTTTTCGAGTCGAGTTCTCTAGTTAAATTTTACTCGAGAATTTTTCAATGTAATAATTTTACTCGACAAATTTTTAAGAAATTTTAAAAGCATAATATTTCGACCGTGGAACTATTTCACATTGTCTTACAAATTGCACCGACCAGAAATTAAACCTCGGTGACTACTGTTTAGTTTTTAGTACCAGAGAAGTACCATACTGCGAGCAAATAGCTACTCGACGACTCGCAGACTCGACAACTTTTATGAAACTGGCCCCTGGTCCTCGGGCTAAGCCAGGGGCGTGTGAAGGCATCACGGGTCCTTGATAAAATTCAGCGATTAGAGGCCATGTATTTGCATCGTCTCGTACTTGCTGTCTTGTTCATGTTTGTCAGTATCCTGTTATTTGATTAGTTCTGATTTTCTTGTTCCTAGTTTTTATACTACTTTACAAGTTTTGTCCATTGTTTTTAGCTTAACCAGTAAACCTCCCAGTTCCCACCATTTCTAGGCGACTATATGATTGGTCTCGTTGTGAATCCCTATTCTGTCGCTGATTGTTTGAATTGGTGGGGCGTAGCCGGAATCTTTTGGTGATCAGTGGCTTGATGTGCTGGATGGAGCCTTCGTGTCTCTAGCAGTTGTGGTCACATGTTTTCGGAAGGCCGTCGGAAGGCCGTTGGTATAATTGGTCCGTTGATCGAGGGTAAAATTTCAGAAAGTTATGTATAAAGCGCAGATATTATCAAACACCTAACTTTTTCGTACCTGTTCTATGTATCTGATGTTTGATTAGCTTTGTTAGTTGTCAGTGTTGATATGAAACTTTGAGCTGAACAGTTGCTTTATAACTAAGCTCCTACAAACTTTGATATGGTAGCAGAGCGTGTTACTCACACCTTAAGTCAGCTCAGAAGAATCTACTGGATTCCTCGTGGAAGAGCAACAGTGTACTCAGTACTCAGAAAATGTGTCACATGTGGAAAACAGACGGGCAGTCACTACAACTATCCAGAAATTCCTCCATTGCCAAGGGAAAGGATAAATCCGGCAGCTCTCTTCACATACACAGGGTTAGATTACTTAGGCCCCCTCTTTGTCAAGAAAGATGGAACAACAGTGAAGACTTGGACCTGCCTTTTCACATGCATGACAACCAGAGCCATACATTTAGAGGTCGTTGAATCAATGACAACACAAGATTTCCTGCTCAGTTTGAGGCGATTCATTGCTCGACGAGGCATTCCCACACAAATTATATCGGACAATGCTCCACAGCTGAAGCTGGCCAATGCAACGCTCTCATCTCTTTTTAGAGATGTGGCCACATGTGAAGATGTGCAGTCCGAGAGTTCCATGAAAGGAATCGCATGGAAATTCACAACAGAATATGCACCGTGGATGGGAGGCTTTTATGAGAGGCTGATCGGGTCTGTGAAGATTGCCTTAAAGAAAACCCTGGGCCGAGCTTGTCTCACGTTTAATCAGCTTGAAACTCTTCTGACAGAAATTGAAGCTACTACTAACTCAAGACCACTGTACAATAGTGGTGAAGAACTAACCTATGAGTCAATCCTGACACCAACACACTTTTTGAGTCTCAATCCAAAAATAGCCATCCCAGAAATTACAGATCCAAACGAAGAAACCGACGACTATGTAGCACGTAACACCAAACCGTCTTCAAAAGAAATGCTAATAGAAATGTGGAAAAAAGGACAGTCTAGACTTAACACCTTTTGGAAAATTTGGAAAACGGAATACCTCTCTCGTCTGCGTGAAAGACAGTCACTTTCCATCACTCAGCCACGATCAGTGATACGGCTTGAACCTAAGCCAGGAGACTTAGCCTTGGTGAAGGACCTACTACCTCGATCATTGTGGAGATTAGGAAAGGTTGAAGAAGTCATCTACAGCCAGGACGGCAATTGCCGTTCAGCAATAGTTAAACTTGCTTCACAAAAATTGTTGCAACGACCAATCAACCATCTCTACCCGCTTGAAGTTCTGAGCAAAACTATATCAGTAGAAGTACCAACAGAAGAAGTGTCAGACACTGGGGAGAAAAATGTTCTGAGAAGAACTGAGGGCTCGCAAAACAACAACTTAAGCGATGCTGAATATGTCGCAAAGTTTCAACATGTTTCAGATGAAGCATTGGAACCTTTCCAAACTACCGAAGTCATGAATCAGCAGAAGCAGGTCTACAACAAGCAATCATCCAAACTGGAGAATCCGCTGTCACTGAGAGGTACGGCGGACAATGCAAAGAATATGAAGAAGAAGTCTACGACATCTCTGAAGAAGCCTGATCCCACGGTATCTTCCCGTTCGAAACATAAAGAGGAAGATCACGCGACGTACACTGAAAGGAGTGGCCTACGAAGCGTACCATCGACACCTAGAGGCCACCCAAGGAGAAAAGCTGCCGTGAAAGGAGAACAGAAGATAAAAAAATACTGAACTATGAAAACGATGCAAAGAAGTAACAAACATTTGCTGCCAGAATGTCGCCACGAACGTGAGATGAATTCAGAAAATTTCAGAAAGTTATGTATAAAGCACGGATATTATCAAACACCTAACTTTTTCTTACCTGTTCTATGTATCTGATGTTTGATTAGCTTTGTTAGTTGTCAGTTTTGATATGAAACTTTGAGCTGAACAGTTGCATTATAACTAAGCTCCTACAAACTTTGATAGATCGGCTGTGCTGTCTCGATGCTTTTTTGTATTTAGTTAAATCTATTTTTATGTATATTTGCCTTTTATGCGGCGATGCTATTTGACTACGAAATATGTGATGTCCAGGTGCTGGAGTTGGGGCTCCAGTTGCCGCCGGATAGGATGGCTCGGGTTACGGTCGGTCTAATGGGTCGCGCCATTAGCGTATTAATGGTTTTGGAGTGCTCGAATGTTCCTTGCCTGTGACGACTTTCTCTTTCTCCTTTCCCTCCAGCTGTTGTTTTCCTCTGTCTATTCTTTAATTTTTCGGGTACTACTTTTATTCGTGATAATTGTGGCTCGGGTCTGCCATAATGGGGTGGGGGATTACATATGATTCCGTATGTTATTGTTAGTTTACATAGTTGTGCGGTGGGAATAGGAAAGATTTTCCTCCTGTATTTTTCTGGGATGGTTGCATCGTTGACCTTTCGGGTTACAGTTTTGTTTCACCGGCTGTATTGGTTTCTTCTAACTCTTTTCTGTCCTTCCGAAAAACTGTTTCAGCATAACTTTCTTGTTTAAGGTGAGGGGGGGCTCGCCAATTTTCGACCATCTCCGACTTTTCTCATTTTCACATATTTTGTACTTATGTACTGTTGTACTCTTTTACGTAAACAGGAATTGTCTTATCAGTATAGGTCATAGCTGACATCTACGTAGGTTTGCTGATGCATGTCTCCTATGTACCACGCATAGTATTTTTGCAAGTGACCTTCGTATGTACGTACATCGGTCTTATAGCAAAAAGGTTTGGTAGGTACGTAGTGTATAAATGTTTATGTGTGGGATTCTCAGCAAAAGAGAGCATTTTTCGATAATGTCTCACCTGATTATTTTAGTATATTTTACATTTGCGTTTGATTCGTAGATAAAAATTATAAGCAGGCATATAAAGAAGATCGTCAAGATAATAGCACAGGTCTCACTGGAGACCCGCCAGCGTAAATTCCATATGCCGTGGGAATGTGGCTGGTGCATTACATACTCCAAAGGGCATCCGGTTGAATTCGTATAGTCCGTTTACGTAATGAATGCAGTTTTAGAGCGGTCATCCGCCTTTACCAAGATCTGCTATTACCCAGAGGCTAAGTCCGTGGAAGAGAAGTATTTAGCATTTCCAAGGCTATCCAGGATGTCATCGATTCAAGGCAGAGGCCATAAAACTTTTCTGGTTATTGCATTGAGCTTACGAAAATCAATGCAGAATCAATCCATGCCGTCCTTTTTCTTTATTAGCACGACAGGGCTTGCCCATGGCGATGTAGAAGGCGATATAATGCCATTCGCTTCCATTTTCTTAACTTCCGATTCAATCTTTTCCCGTTGTATAAAGGGTACTCGGTATGGCTTTTGCTTGATGGGTGGATGTTCGCCCGTTCGGGTATTTCATGATCAATCCATCTAGAATTCCCGAGGTCGTAGTCATCCTTTGCGGTTATTTTTTTGTATCGAAATAGCAAGTTGTCCAGCCTTTTTGTCTCCGGATCCGTCAAGTTAGTAGGTTTATTCAGAGTCTGAAAGGCAGACCACTGAGCAATACTGTTCACCGGCAGTCCACGGCTGAGGTATGGGAGTAACAGGTCTCACCGGTGCGCAGTCCCGATGACAGTGCCCGGGTACATGCATATGGCAATGGCTGCAATATTTATTTGGCACACCGGAATTATTCCTTTCTTAGGCCGTGCAAGGGATCTTCCAAGACAGACATCTTAGCGAGGAGATGCCGTACGTTCATTGGCTGCCTCTAGTAATCCTTGCCTGGGACGGATCTTTGTCCTGTAAGTTTGCATGGCACAACCACTAGAGTACATGGAGGGATGGTGATTCGTTCAGTGAAATTGACTTGCAAAATGTCATTAGCAAAAGGAGCTATCTTTAATGACAACTTAGTACCACCAATAGTCAGCGACGGTTCCATCGGATCTATTGTAAATTTTCCAAAGCGTATGATGAGATCCAGTCCTACAATACCGTCGTAGGAACATTGATCACTGACGTAGATCTTATATTTGATGGTTTGGTTGCTCAATTTGACGGGAAGATTAACAGATACCAATCAGGTAGTGCGCGTTAGCGCACTACCTAGAATAGGGAAATTTGCACGTTGTGCGCCTTATTGGAATCTGTTTTTTTGATAACTCACGGAGGAGTGGACCGATCGGGCTCAAACTCACTATGTGAAGAGCCTATGGGCAGGGGTACATGCTATGAAAATTTCAGCCGAATCGGTCGAGCCAATCTCGAGATATGCAAATTAGGTCCTTTTGCTGTTACACAGTTTTCTCCATTTTTTTCCACCAACCCTAGAGGTCGGAGCACAAAAAATTCCTATAAACTTTTGCTATTTTTGTGGATAGAAACACCCGAATTTTCGGGCAAATTTTTCTTTTCGCCGTAGGACCCCCCATAGGTCTGTGTACTCCTAGGATTTTGTGTACTCTTAGGATGTACTCCGGAAAAAAACTAAGTCCGAAAATTTATTAATCAGTCTACAGAGAGATGCGGTCAAAGCCTGGTGCTCATATTGGATTTATAGCATCACCCTAACGTGAACATGTGACCGAAGCGAGGTTTTGCTGCTAGACCTCCTGTGGCGCCCTGGCCAGGGGTCACTAGTTAACGTGTAAAAGGGGGGGTCTGGGCCTACGGAGTAGGCAGCCCTATACATAAGAGCTGCTGGGCTGAGGTTTCGTATTCGAATAGGAACCCATATATGGTGAATCTAAATGGCCCATTAGTTTCGCTGTAGGACCTATCCATGTGGCTGGGGGGCACCTTGATGGTGGTGGGCCCTACCGTGTTGCAACTCAAACTTTAACCTCTTCTACAGAAATATCTACAGTGAGCAGGTCTCTCTTATTTGGGATTGGGGGTGGGGTGCGGGAGCACTATAGCATAGGCTATAGTAGGTTTCGCCCGGACCCCTGTGGCGCCCTGGCCAGGGGTCCGGACCGTGGACCATGACCAAAATGGCCAAAAATCGATTTTTCTAAAAGTGGCCAAGTTTGGTATCAAATGAAAGCCCTTGGTGAGGCGAACATTTTTGTCATTGGAGGACCCCTCCAAAGTGGCCCCAGCGGCCTGTGGCGGCCTGACCAGTGTCCGGACCGGTCCAAAATGGCCAAAAATCGATTTTTCCAAAAGTGGCCAAGTTTGGTATCAAATGAAAGCCCTTGGTGAGGCGAACATTTTTTGTCATTGGAGGACCCCGCGAAAGTGGTCCCAGCGGCCTGTGGCGCCCTTACCAGGGTCCGGACCGGTCCAAAATGGTCAAAAATCGATTTTTCCAAAAGTGGCCAAGTTTGGTATCAAATGAAAGCCCTTGGTGAGGCGAACATTTCCTCTCATTGGAGGACCCCTCCTAAGTGGCCCCAGCGGCCTGTGGCGCCCTGACCAGGGTCCGGACTGGTCAAAAATCAATTTTTTAAAAAATTTCCAAGTTTGGTATCAAATGAAAGCCCTTGGTGAGGCGAACATTTCTTCTCATTGGAGGACCCCTCCAAAGTGGCCCCAGCGGCCTGTGGCGCCCTGACCAGGGTCCGGACTGGTCAAAAATCGATTTTTTAAAAAAATTCCAAGTTTGGTATCAATTGAAAGCCCTTGGCCAGGCGAACATTATTTCTCATTGGAGGATCCCTCCAAAGTGTTCCCAGCGGCCTGTGGCGCCCTGACCAGGGTCCGGACTGGTCAAAAATCGATTTTTTAAAAAATTCCAAGTTTGGTATCAAATGAAAGCCCTTGGCCAGGCGAACATTTTTTCTCATTGGAGGACCCCTCCAAAGTGTTCCCAGCGGCCTGTGGCGCCCTGACCAGGGTCGGGACTGGTCAAAAATCGATTTTTTAAAAAAATTCCAAGTTTGGTATCAAATGAAAGCCCTTGGTGAGGCGAACATTTTTTCTCATTAGAGGACCCCTCCAAAGTGTTCCCAGCGGCCTGTGGCGCCCTGACCAGGGTCGGGACTGGTCAAAAATCGATTTTATAAAAAATTCCAAGTTTGGTATCAAATGAAAGTCCTTGGCCAGGCGAACATTTTTTGTCACTGGAGGACCCCTCCAAAGTGGCCACATCGGCCTGTATCTCGAGATTGGCCCCTTCGATTCGGCTAAAATGTTCACAACATGTTCCCATGCCCGTAGGCTCTTAACACATCGAGATCGCCCCCCCCGCCCCCCCCTTGGGTGCGCCCCTGGTTAATACTTGTCATAGCATAAATTATTTTTGGTTATAATTCAGGAGGGGGCCCTTGTACCGTCTTTCCTTTCTAGCCGCCCATTTACTGTTAACAGTCGTAAAGTCCCATGTAAATAGGTTAGTAACTGAGGGTCGGGTCCTGGTCGACTTTTCCCTGGACACTGAGGGGATTGTACCTTGGACCACAAATTTTAGGGGAAATTGCACCTCATGAAAATAAATTACATTTTTTGAAACTTTTAAATTTTAATTTAGACATTACTAATTTCTGTACAAAATTCATAGAAAATTCAATGGCTGTTTTTTAAAAAATGTTTTCCTAAAACATTTCTAAATTTTTTCGCCTTTTCCAGAAAATTACACAGTTCAAGAAAAAACACTCAGTCGAATCTTAACTTTTTGCCGCTGTTTATTGTGATCACTTTCCATTTTTTCTATACCCCTTGCCCGCCAAGGAGACAGGGCTTTTAGCTTGCAGCTGTGGGGGGAGGGGGGTTGTACCCGCCTTAGACACCACATGTATGCGTACTGGAATTGGGTCTAAAATTAATTCTATTAGTTTATTTATCTTTTGTTTCAGTTCTTTATTGTTCTGTCTCTCAGCTTTGAGACGGAACCTGTGCGTAGCTACTTACAGTGCTGTTGGCTGACTTCCGCTGTTGGTACTGTCAATTAGGATTTAGATTCATCTTTGCAGGACACTTTCAGATGGTAGGTTGTTATGTCTGTATCTGCAATTCGGTGTGTTTTTGTTTTGTTATAGAGATATATAGCTCTGTAACAGGATATGATAGGAGACACTTTCTTTTCAAATTTGTGCTTTTACCTTAATTAGTGAACGGTTATTCAATTAGGTTTTCAACGTCGTTCGTTTTTTGGGGATTCCCTGTTTCTACAACTTAATCCAGTGCAAGGTACAGCCCTTGCAGTCTTTGGTTTATTTGTGAAGATTTGCTGCTCTGTTTGATTATTAGCTTAGTATTTTGATTAGTTTATGATAGTGCGATGCCGGTGGCGTAGCGATGAACGACAACGGTTGTTTGCTCGTCACACTTCCTTTGATTTTTTAAAGTAGTGGTTAGGAATTATCAGTATCGTGTTTGCATTTTCTACAACATAGTCTTTTTTTAGGCTTCTTACGAGTCATCCGGGTTCTGTGCTGCCAAACACAGATCATGTACGCCTCCCCCTCCACCGAATCTTCCCCTGGCTGTGGTTGGCGACAGTCAATGCTCCGGAATTCGTCTAATTGATATGGTTTTGAACTGTCGCGCTTCTGTATCATCAGTTCCTGGTCTACGGATGGAGGACCGGAAACTCGTAATGGAGGAAGTTCGGTCCGAGGTCCAGAAGTACGATGATTGCCACTTGGTCCTGGTTCTAGGGACCAACGATCTGCGTATGAACTTATTCAGGAGCCACGGTGACGCAGCCTGGTTGGAGGCTATGCGTCCGTTCCGTTCACCGCAGGGGGTTGCTGAACATCTTGCGCTGTGCGCTAAAGCTCTTCTTCGAGACATCATACAGCTACGCAACGAGGCGGGGATCGCTCGAATTGTGCTCTGTTGTCCTCCCTACAGCAGGTACAGTCAGTCCCATGAAACTGTCGACGAGGTCCAGATACACTTACGCAGATTGGCGAGGGAATTGTACTCCCACAATGTCTACTTCGTTCACAATCCGTTGGAATTTGCTCTGCAGCAGGGTGATCTGAACTGGACACTGGCTTTCGACGGTTTCCACTATTCCCCTGACGGAGCCATTAAGCTGATTCAGGGGATCGGACGGGCTACCGGAAAAAGTACAGATTTCGTTGGCAACAGAGGATACTTCCTGATGCGGTACGGAGACGGGATGTATCGGGAGATCGATTCTAGACCTGCTAATCCTCCTGCTGAAGCAGGCATCCTTGCATACCCAGTTCAGCTAACGTTCGCCGCAACATCGATGCAGAGCGCTTGCGTATGGAGATAGAGAGCTATGCTCAACTGGCTGATGCTCCGAACTGGACGCCAGCTGAAAGAGCGAGGGTTAAGTTTCTCCACGAAGCGTTCCCAATTACTAACTGCCACGGGGATCGATTTAAGATGGCGAAAATGCAGAACAATTCTCCCAGATGTGTTGCAGATCTTGAAACAATCCGCCGGTATGCTGTACGGGATGGGGACGAGGTTGCTAGGACGTTGGCTGATGGAGGATTTGTGGACCCTTACGTTAAATTGGTTAACGATGGCATTTGTGGACTCTGCACTCAGAAGCCTATTGTGGAGAAAGTGATTCCCGGCATGCGTCACGACAATGCTCCCCACTTTGACGGGACTAAACATACTTACAACATCAGGTTGGTGGCCAGTGTCCCCTTGGTTGAAGACCTGGCCACTGGTGGAAACCGATTCGAGCGGTTGAACGGTGACTACTCATTTAGGAAGCTCCCTGCTGGAATGAAGCACATCCTAGAGAAGCCTTTCCACTCCATCTATCAGTCCGGTGCTAAACTGACTGTTCAGTGGGGGATTGAGCCTAACAATTTCAGGATTTCCGATCCGGAGAAAGCACGGATTAATTCAGTGAAAAGATTTGCTTTGGGGGGGGCCTCGCTGTGGAAGGCCTATGTACGGTGCGATTGTCCATGTTGAGTCTAATGACTACTTCAACGACTGGACCCTTGCCATGAATTTTTCCGTTGGAATCAGCATCGATAACCGTGGAGAGACCTGTCCGGTCAACAAAGCTTCTACTGATGGACGGACCTTTCGGAAACTTACTGGGGAAGGCTACGTAAAGGTACGATATTGGGAATCGTTCCACCTGGGAAACGAGGCTTATTCCGAGGAGCGCTGGTTTGTTAATCGTGCTAACGGAAACCTGAGGCCAACCTACATCAAACTCAGTCCTAAACGGTTTGGAATGAGTTTTCAATTTGTCAATGTCCACGGTCTGCTTTACGTTGCTTGCTTCAATGCTGAGCAGAAGGAACAGTTTCGCTGCAATCTCTACGTTCCGGTTGCTGTTGTTGTCACTCACAAAACTGTGGTTGATGCGTACAAGGCACACATCAAAGGTGCTGATAGTAAACAGATGTCCGTGGGTCAGATGCATAACTACATTGGAAACAATCAGCTCCATACAAAACAGGGATTTGAGGAAGACGGTGAGTGGGGAACTGATGAGAAACCTGCTCCCTGCTCATGGCGAGTTCACACTGATGACAACTGCTCCAGGGTTGTACAGCGCGCTCATTTACTTGATCAAAGGTTGAGGGAATTCAGACAGACTAATGATCCCGATGATGAAAAGCTTGGGCGAGCGTGCGTAGTTAGGCAGGTTCCGGTGAATGAAGGCAAGCGGAGGGAAGGTCTGGAGTGGTGGGCGTTCACATCGCCAAACATCCGTGATGACTTCCTGAGTCAGTGGGCAAGAAGACCGATTGATGGGAATAACTTCCTTCAAATTTCATTTTGTTCATTTATGATGCGATCACTGCAGAACACTTTGCTGAAACCTGTGGACTGGGAGCTTGTCAGCTTCGATACTGTCTGCAATGAGTTGGTGGTTACTGCTTCTGCGGATCTGCAGTCCAACTTTCCGCCATTCATCATTGTCAGATTTCGCCATGGACTCAATGGGCATGACTTCATACTGGCTATAACTGATGTGCAAGGCGTAGGAGGGGGGGACTTTCCTGCTCCGACATCAGTACCACAAGACTTTTACATCTGTACTTGATGGTGAAGACGCTGCTTCCTGTTCCCCCGACAGCTTCAAGTTCTCCGTGGCGTCTGCTGTTAGCCAAGTGAATTCTCTTATGGGTATGCTGGATGAATCATTTGGGATCTTTTTAAAACATGGTGGAACGGACGTGACTGAACCTGCTCGTCAGATTGAGCACGGGTGGAAATCGGAGAAGATCAAATCTGTCCTGAAGCAGCTGCATGCTTTCCGTTTGCTGCGTCATCTGAAGAGCCTGTTTCCTGGGGGAGAGCCTGTCAGTCAGTATGGTGATTATGGTGTCCACTGCAGCTGCACTATGGAGTACTGCAGCTGCGGAGAAGAGGGCGGCAACTTCCCCGCTAAACTGGCAAGAAGTCTGAGAGAGGAGATGGGTACTCAGTTTGTCTTGGTGGGTCCTGTAGGTTGCGGCAAAACATATACCCTAGCGAAGACGGCTGAGCGGCTTCTCAATATCTGGGAGGATACTCTGTTTTTGTAGCTGGGACTAATGGTGGAGCTATCACGCTGGCTGATACGATTACCAGTGTCACCGACATTCGAGGGAATCAGGTTCTTCAGCTCATTTCCAGGTCTTTTGGAAAAAGTCCGTCGACAGATCCTAGAATGGTTAATCCTCGCTGGATAGTTCTCACTGTTCCGTCAATAATTGAGGAAAAACAGGGATGTTCTTCGCTGCCTCCAGGTCAAACTTTGCGCTCAATGATCAGAAGCGTCAAAGTTTTGGTTATGACTTCGGACCTTGCTGTGTCAGTTCTCGATCGAGCTGCAGACACCAGGAGGACTGTTCTGTTTGTGGATGAGGCCTCTCAGTGTGACTTGAATGTGGCCATGGGTCTCATGCTTTTTTGTGACAAAATGGTTTTGGCTGGAGATCTCAACCAAACTGGGGTTTTCCAAAAAACGGAGTACGATCACCATGCCTACTTCTACTCAGACTTGTCTATCATGGAACTTGCGCTGAAAGCGTTAAAGTCCCAAGGAAATCAGACGGCAAACTCCTACTGGTTTCAGCTTTTCTGGAATTTCCGGTGCACGAAGCCTGTATGCGATTTGGTTAGCCAGCTTTGCTATGCGGGGCACCATCCTCTGGTGGCTAAGAGGGAGGAGCACAATCTACAGATTCTTCAGAGCTACATGGAACGGGCTTCCTTTCTGCGGTATCACTTTTCTGAAAACGTTTACGATGTTTCGTTCATATCAGTTGAGGGATATGCGAGGAGAGGAAGAGGTCAGTCTTGTGTTAATCTAGAAGAAGCGTCTGTCATTCTACATCTATTAGGCAAGTTCTATGAACTTGCCGAAAAGCTCAGCTTTGATGAGTCCAACGATTTCTCTGTCTGTGTCATTTGCCTTCATGAAAGCATGGCGAAGGTGGTCACTGAGAGCGTTCACACCTATTTCCACGAAAAATGGTCCACTGATCCTGATAGTGGCAGACGACACTGCGAGAAATTTGGCTGGAGCCGTGCTCTCGGTCTGCCCCACGTTCCTCCGTGGGTTGCAGTACAGACGGTACGGTCGGTTCAGGGGACCACCTTCAGTTTTGTCATCTTGTCACTCATCCAATCTCATGTCGCTGACCGCTTTGCCAGTCCCGTTACTTTACGCGGATTTGCCAATGACGACAGTTAGTTGTGTGTGGCTCTGAGTCGGCAGAAGTTGGGCCTATTCATCGTGATGAACCCTTACCGCTTCATAACTGCTGACTGCAAAATCAAGCGGCTTGGGCAGTTGGCGCCTTCACGCACTTTGGCTGGGTGGAGTAATGACCCGGTTGTCTGCTGTCCCATGGGGACAAAGGAAATGTGGTGCCTTCAGTTCGGGCGGATGGACCAACTCATTTTCTACCAAAGCGTCTTTCGTTGGGAGGAGGACGCTGCCTACCGCCGGCTGATGCAGTCATGATGCTACATACTTACGCTGCGCGCATAACCCTATTTGCCTTTCATTCCATCAACCGGTGCACCTTCAATTTCATCGTCCTGTCCAAAAATACGCAGTGCTTCACCGTACTATTTGTTTTGCCTTGGTAAGGAACTACTACTTATTGCATATTTATTATTGTGATCATATGTAACTTGAACGGCAGGAGATAAATTAACGGATTATGTAGATTCACTCTGCGCTGTATTCGTATATTTAGGCTGGCCAATTTCGTTGGCTTTTTCGTACACAGTGAGGGGGGGAATGGCGCCCCCTCAGAAATTCTTTCGCCCAGACTTGTCTCGCCGTTTCCCTTCCCTGAATTGCCCCCACCTGGATTCTTACCTTCCACCCGCGCCAGATCTTTTTAGTTGTTTTAAGGGCTTACCTGGTTTTTACAACATAATTAAGCATTTATTAGCTGTTCTAAGCGTTCATTCATATTCAGAAAACAATTTTCTCTCGCCCTTAGAAATCCTTGCCGCTCCCCAGTCCCGTGGGGGAGGCATCCCCCCCCGACTTAGCTCACTTGAGAAATTTTTGCCTGGGGAAAAGCCAGCGTTTGGTATTTCTGGAAGGTTTTTGGCGGTCAATTAATCAATGCGTGTACTGCGTGCAGTGGGCGTTTCGCGACTAGGTGGTGTAAAGGTTCACTTTATCTGCATTCGTTGTAGATTCTCCATTTGATGTAGTAACTTTTCCAAACTTTACTACGCTCGGTTAACGACCCATTATGGAAGCCTTAGTACTTTAGTTTTCTTAAGACTGTGTGTTGAAGTCTACTTCTAAATCGTTGTACTCTTTCTCATTGACTTTATTGACAAGTGTTAGTATGACAAATACTGCTTTACTTTTTGTTATTCTAGACTTCCCGGGGTATCATTCACCTTTCTTTTCGTGGGACGCTGACTGGTTTAGAACCTGTCTTCATTTTTCCTGCCTTGGCCAGTGGGAGTTAGTGGTAGGTGAAACGGTTCTTTCATGTATTAGCTTTCTTTATTCAGTTTATGATTTGCTGAGTTATAAACTTTGCCGATTTTGCAGAGAGGTTTGTATTTAACATACTGAGATGTTAACAACACGTGGACGCTATAGTGACACTACGATTGGTTTACAAGCTGCTTATTTTACTACTGGAACATACACGGTGGTGCACTGGTTAAGGAAACGCTGCTTTCAGACAGATGCAGTGGTGACTTGTTGTCCTTACTCAGCGTTTTTTCTGGATTCACTTTAACTTCTACTAACGCTACTTTCGTTAATCTTATGCCCGTGTACATTTATCAGTAATTGGTCTCTTACTGTTTCAGGATCACGTGGTATTTGCACAACGGTTATCTACTTACGGCGGACGTTTGTCAATATCAAATTCGCCAGTGCCACTCTGCTTTTCCCGCTTCCGTACCCTCTCCCTGTGTACGCTTCCGTTCCCGCTTCCGTACCCTCTCCCTACGTACGCTTCCCTTCCCGCTTCCGTACCCTCTCCCTACGTACGCTTCCGTTCCCTCTTCCGTACCGTCTCTTCTACAAACTGGGAAGACTTCAGATGATGAGTTATTTGCTTTTGTTTAACTTTTTTTGCTTTCTCTATTGCTATGTTACGTGCATATTGTTAATTGTTTCTGTCTTCTGGATTGTCAAGGTAGTACTTTTCTTGCTGATTATTACTTTAATTCTAATCATATGTTTGTATGGTACATGCTTGCTAACAGGGTTGCTTTGTTTTTGCTTTTTCCTTTTACATTATATACTATGCGTGTGTGCTTCGCTTCGTCTTTTAAGTTTGTTTTTGGGGACCTCAGTCTATTTCTCAGGCTTCATCTATACGATATCTAATTTCGTTCAACAATTTTTCTAATGACAGTTGCAAAACGACAAATGGTGCGTTGGTATCTATCTTTTAGCTCATAATGTAAACTATCACTGCTTTCTACACCTAGTTAATGATTTTTACGAAGTTTCGTTATCAGTGCACGATCCAGGCTAGTTTGCTTGTACTTTCCTGTTTGAGGATTCTCTGACTGATGCAGCGGAGTCGACAATAGCTAATACTGATCTGGTTTAGGTGTTCAACGTTTCACTGTTTTCTTCCTACTGAGTTGTATTCATTTTTGGTGTTTTGTTTTTGTTCTGTTTCATTCATTTGCACAATACTTTGTTACTATTATTTACTGTTCGCTACTGTTTGCTTATGCTTTGGGATTTATAAATAAAAATAACCTGTTTGCGTTTGAGTTCCAGTTTGTGTGACAGGGTAGCAGTTACTTGGTTAAGTGAGTGATGAATCCATGAGAAACGTTTTAGCTATGTCTGAGTTACCAGATTCTCATTAGGTATATGTTAGTCCGGTAAAATGCCAGATCTACAGCGGAAAAATATAAGAAACTAGTAACAAAAATGCCCTTACGGTCATTGCTAAAGAGGAGAATAGGGAAATGCTGCTAAAGCGGAAAAATGCCAATAGTTTCGTGCAGATTAATGGGTACTCAGCGACGAAAATTGTTGAAACCAGCTTTTTGCCGCAGAATAGGGAATCTAGCCAGCGCCTAAAATGATTGAAACCAGCATTTTGGTGCAGAATAGGGAATCTAGTCAGCGCCTAAAATGACAGAAACCAGCTCTTTGGTGCAGAATACGGGAACTAGCCAGCGCCTAAAATGACAGAAACCTGCTTTTTGGTGCAGAATAGGGAATCTGGCCATCGCCTAAAATGATTGAAACCAGCATTTGGGTGCAGAATAGGGTATCTAGCCAGCGCCTAAAATGACAGAAACCAGCTCTTTGGTGCAGAATACGGGAACTAGCCAGCGCCTAAAATGACAGAAACCAGCTTTTTGGTGCAGAATAGGGAATCTGGCCAGCGCCTAAAATGATTGAAACCAGCTTTTTGGTGCAGAATAGGAAATCTAGTCAGCGCCTAAAATGATTGAAACCAGCTTTTTGATGCAGAATAGGGAATCTAGTCAGCGCCTAAAATGATTGAAACCAGCGTCTGGGGTAGAATAGGCGCCTCTCTCCATCCACCCTATTCGCGTGAAGTGCTCAGATACTCAATCACAATGGCGTGAGTATATGTACATTGTATGATGGCGTATGAGATGGCTTACGAGATAAATTATCAGCCGAGATGATAAAATAATCAATATTCAAGACCACATAGGTCACTCCGAACAAAGAGCTGTACTAAACAATGTGACGGTGCAACGCAACGAGGTCTTCGGTGGACTGAATGCAATGGATATTGAACAGTCGTTATGCCAAACAGAATCAGTCCTTGCGCGTAAACATAATATATAATATGCTGTACACAATTCTCCACCACGACAGCGTAGTACACATGTACGTTTGTAGATTGCAACATGATAAATTTTGTTCAACCTAAACTGCTCACATGTTCAGTACATACTAAGGATTAGCATAATGCGTATTTCATACCTTCAGCTGTACGCAAATGTGTGAAGCACTGTTGATTCCTGGCATTGTTTTTGATAACGCATCATCCCTTCAGTTAAAGCAAACTGATTTTTCATACTCCACGAGGAACTGCTGATGCATACTACCACACACCACACACGCACACACACACAAACACACACACACACACACACACACACACACACACACACACACACACACACACACACACACACACACACACACACACACACACACACACACACACACACACACACACACACACACACACACGCGTACATTCACGCAAATGTATTGTCAAGTGCTTATTCCACGAGTCAAGAGTTCATTCCACGAGAATTCTTCGAGTTCACGCGAATAGGGTGGATGGAGAGAGGCGCCTATTCTACCCCAGACGCTGGTTTCAATCATTTTAGGCGCTGACTAGATTCCCTATTCTGCATCAAAAAGCTGGTTTCAATCATTTTAGGCGCTGACTAGATTTCCTATTCTGCACCAAAAAGCTGGTTTCAATCATTTCAGCCGCTGGCCAGATTCCCTATTCTGCACCAAAAAGCTGGTTTCTGTCATTTTAGGCGCTGGCTAGTTCCCGTATTCTGCACCAAAGAGCTGGTTTCTGTCATTTTAGGCGCTGGCTAGATACCCTATTCTGCACCCAAATGCTGGTTTCAATCATTTTAGGCGCTGGCCAGATTCCCTATTCTACACCAAAAAGCTGGTTTCTGTCATTTTAGGCGCTGACTAGATTCCCTATTCTGCACCAAAATGCTGGTTTCAATCATTTTAGGCGCAAGCTAGATTCCCTATTCTGCGGCAAAAAGCTGGTTTCAACAATTTTCGGCGCTGAGTACCCATTAATCTGCACGAAACTATTGGCATTTTTCCGCTTTAGCAGCATTTCCCTATTCTCCTCTTTAGCAATGACCGTTAGGGCATTTTTGTTACTAGTAGAGGTACGGAATCCCCATTGACTGATAAGACCCATGGAATATCCGAAGCTCGCAGATTTGACATTTTGCCGATTACTCTGGGACGCATTGTAGTAATAGCAGCTCCAGTATCGAAGAGTTCTCTTATCTTAGTTCCATTTACTTCAAGCGGCACCCTGAATTGAGGTGTACTCGTTCGTATGTTATTTGCACGGGGTGGCCGAGGGGAGAATCGTGATAAATGGAACTACGCCGTGATATCTTGCTTCTTTCCGTATCCCCGGACGTTTTTTATTTTCATCGTATCTAAAGGAGGTGGTCCCTATGGAATGTACTCTACACTAACAGGTCTTTTGGATCTACGAGGTGCTAGAGTGGGAGCAGCGGAAAACTACAGCATTTCTTTTATCTCACCGATGTCTTCCTCTTCAGCAAGTGGTGGTGGCTGTGGAACGTAGATCTTTTGTATGTTCCCGACGGTCGCCGATACATACGTGTACCCCGACTACGCCTGGATCGGGACCCTAATACATATTTCGTTTTCGTATGTTTAATACCTTGGTAAGAGTTGTTCCCCGCCACGCTCTTTTGAGGCGAGATGGAATGCAATGCATGACCAATACACCAATTGTTACGTAGGCGCAGACTGTGAAAACCCATATTTGCCAAGGGTTGATATTCAGACCCGTGAGGAGCCCAAAGTATCCTTCTTTCATGACACCCGAGACAAGCTCGTTGGTGGCTGATCCTGTTTCGTGGTCCAAGCGTACTCCTAGAGCTTCGAACACACTTGTTTGTTTAGCGAACCCTTGCATGAGGTCGTTTAGCGAGATTTGTGTTTGTAAATCGGACCACTGAAACATGACTACCTGATAAAATATAGTTTGTTGGAACTATATATCAACCGTATCACACCAGTTAAAATGGAAGATGTTAAGTTTTATCCACTCGCGTACAGCTGTAAGCAATCCTGTCTATCTTGAGTAGAGCCACTGTTCCGTGCCAAGTCAAACTGGAACTTCTTCGACAAGGTCACATGACACAGGAAATCCCGGTTGATGAATAACGTTAGTCTGCGTATCTAAATATCCCGTATGGAATTCCGCGCCCACTTTGAAGTGTACGGGGACTTCTTTCGCACATTGTCCCTCTTCCATTTGGAGAAGATTGTAATCACTGCAGTTTAGCAATCGGCAAGGATATACTTCAATTATGTTACCACCGCTCTGGGCGTTTATGTCAGTCCGACCCAAGATTGCCCTAATGGAGGACGTAGGCGGTTGCAGCATTTGTGCTCGTAAGACTCTGATAGTGCATAAGACTATGCGTAAGATTGCATAGTTTGGCAAGTACTGAACGCGGCCTGTATGAACGAATAGCGTACGGCTCGTTCGACATCCGTTTGTACAGCTTGGAGAGAAGCTGCTAGTATATCTGAAGAAACAAATCCGTATTCATTGTAGAACTGTTCCGTTTGGTACGGCTCTTCTCCCTCAGGATGATCTCCTCGAGCACGGCGCATTAGCTTTTTCCTCCTCAGCATATATACCATCTGATCCGTAGATGGGACGACACTTGCCTCTGAAATGATACGATAAGGACACCTTGATCGGATATTCGGATGATCTCTCCTTGGCGATTTTTGGTCACTTTTTCATCTATGTGAACAAGAGCGAGATTACCATCATGTGACAACCATGTCTGTCCTAACCGTTGTCCATTCATTATCTTCCAACGGAGAAACTGGCACGATTCCTTTGGATCTACTTCCCACAACAAGTAGGATTTATCTTGGAGCTGGCATTTCCCGCTGTGATAACTACAGTGCGAAACACTACCTGCGCTGATTTCCATATTTTCTGCTCCGTATCGTTTGTAGACTTCGTAATTTTCCGGCACTGATATGCTTTCGTACGGTACTGAACGTACTTCCGTTTGTATATTTCCAGCTGAGTGTCCGTCCACTGGTCGTAGTACTTTAGCATCTTTCCCCAACTTCGGGCAGGGTTTCACGCCTGCTCACGCCCATAACGTTCTACTCAGTGTGGTTTGGCACATCATTGGACTCGTAGCAAGACTATGGCAACATAGTAAACGTAAAACATAGGCAACGCGAAATACAGTGAACAAACCGCTCAAAAACAATAAGCGTGCGCAGAAACTCAGAGGATGACGAATTCGTACTAAGTTGTGCCCAGCGTGTTCGCGAACCGATCAGAACGCCTAATAAGTTTATGCTTCACAGGCAGGAATCGACTGTCCGCCTGCGCCCTCTGGCCTGAGGTGGCTCCTACAGCCGTTTTTATAGTTTCTGCACCTTTTGTAGGGCCAACTACCCCAATAGCACCTACAAAGTCTGGGTACGCCTGAGCAATAAGGTCATCCACCTGCTCCCGTAGTAATGAATTTTCATGCTCCAGTTGCGACTCTCTTTCGCTCATAACTTCCGATCCCATATTACCCAAACTCGTATCATCCATATTCGGGTCCGTGGCCGTCAACACATTAACGCGTCGTATTGGAGCTCCATTTCTATCATGCTGATTCCGTGGACACCGATTCCTCAAGTGTCCAGGTTGAAGACAGTTATCACACAAGAGGCGCCCATCGGCTGTCCATCGTTATCCTCGATTTGCACCAGTATTGTAGCCCTGGCACCCTGGGTCCGCTTGACGGTATCTAAAAGGGGGTTGCTGATTTCGCATGGAACGTTCAAGTCTCAGAAATCCTGCAGCTGTTTTCCGGTCAAGAGCTGCAACGGCATTACGCCTGTCTGGTACCTCCACTGCATTGAACTAGTTTATTTCCAAGCCTCTCTAAACGGCGAGCTTTCCGAAGAAGATCCAGTCTCAGCCCTTGCTCCACAGGGATTATAGCCATTCGTAGCATCTGTAGTTGTGGAGGGCATGGGCGGCGCTTCCGTTTGTTTCGTAGTCGATGTAACCTGAAAAGAATCAACATCACAGCGTTGAGCTCGCTGTACTGCTATCTGGAACGTAGCAGGATCTTCTAGCAGAGGGACGAGCTTTTTGGTCGGAGCTAAAAGATGCTCATAGAAGATTTTCTCGTTCTTGCCTCTGCATTTGCAGGTAGGCGTGTCGTGCCAGAAGTTGTAAGTTATGAGTATAGCTAGCCACGATTCGCTAGGCTTCTGTTTGGCCCCGATGCAATTTAGCTGCGTAAAGTCTCGTGACAGCGGCAGGTTGAAGTTGGTCCTTCAAGGTTCTAACGAGCTGCACATAATCGGCTTGGGTGGCCTCATCGAGGTTACGGTAAACCTCAAGGGCAAAGCCGGTCAGTTGTGCTGGCCATTTGACAAGCTTTTATCCGACATCCCATTCATTAGCCCGAACGATTAGCTCAAAATTCGTCCCAGACCTCATCTGGCTCACCGGAAAATATTTTAGGAGACATCTGCTTTTTAGATTTCTGCTTTAGTTTATTCTGGTTGCGCTGGAGTCCGTCGTCGTCGTAGTTAGTTGGGCCAGCTGAGCCTGTAAGTCTGAAATCTGCCTATCCATATTCAGCTCGGGCGTCACGGCTGCCAGGAACGGAAGAATCACCTTGTGAGCTTACGTTGTCCGAAGGTTCGAGACCTGATTTGTCAGCTTGAGGAGTTGCTGCCAGGATTCGATTAACAGCGTAAGGTCAGGCGTAGAACTTGTAGGCTTAAACTAAATCGTAGAATGCGTAGAACCAGAAGTGCAAGTAGGTTCGGCTAGCTGAATAAGTGCTATATGGCAGTTCGAACCCTACTCGCAGCGCCAAATGCGACGCCCGTATGTAACAGTGACTAATTCTAGTTAACTTCTTTTTCAAGAATGGCACTTTGTGTCTAATTCTCAATTTGAACTACTGTAATCCAAGGAAGACGTGCGATGATGGCTTTTAATGTAACAATCAAGCGGTACCGTGCATGACATAAAGTGATAGAAGAAAAAGCTACATTTCTGTCATTTTTATACTAGTCCAGTGTA
>JASAND010006743.1:0-22525 GCA_030248195.1 Trissonchulus latispiculum
CTCTTTACTGTTTTCTATTAATAGTGGCTTTTTGGGTATATTACCTTTTCTATGTGGGTCGTTCCCTTTTCTTTTCTATTTTCTGATTACTTCTTTTCGCTATACTTAGTTTGGTTGCAACTACTTACTGCATTGTTTCGTTTACTTTATTCTCCCAGTGTTTCGCCTGTCTATGACTTCCACTTTGCTACCACTTTTCTAACTTTAATTTCTCATAACTTCTATTTGTGGTTCTTTGTTTCACCATGGGTAAACGTGCCAGGATACGTGCCTCATAACTGGTCTCATGGGAATTGTGTGAGATCTATGTTTACCTTTGAAATTGTTTTTAACTTTCAACTATTGAATTACGGTAGCATTCTCTTTCCATCTTTGTATTTTACCAGGCGCTAAAATTTTGCTATCCAGGGGAGGATGTTGAGAATCAACTAAAAACAAGTGTTGCAACTTATCTTAAAAACAAACACTAAAATTGATGGTTGCTGTTTGTACAGTCTTTAGTCTGTTAGCTACTTTGATCAGCTAGATCTGATCCATCAGTTCAGTTTTGTTAGTTGTTCGTCTGTGGAGTGGTTGCCCCTAGTCTGTATTTATTTATACTCATCGTATGATTTATTTATATGCCGGTAAAGTCTTGTAACCTACTCCTCGTGATCGTAGTTTGGTAAGGTATTAGTTGTTAGTTAGGTAGGTAGAACTTAGGTAAATTATTAGAATAGGCCCGGTCTAGGAACCTGTAGTCGCTCCGCCTCTAGATTTCTACCCAGGTCCAGGCAGCTGAGGTAGGAATTTCACATAGTTGCCTAAAAATCCTTTCGTGCCATATTTAGAATTAAATTGCTGCGTAAGTTATAACTAAACTGAAGATTCCTTCAATTCTTAAAAGTAAAGATTCTGTCAATTCTTGGTTAAATTCAATGATTCGAATTTTGTTTAAGGATTTGCTAAAACCAGCTTTTTTTTCTGACTGAATTGCCAAAAATGCTAATTATGAAACGTGTAATCTGTATCCTTTGTGCATAGTACTAATTTTGACTCCGCAATAGAGTATTTCTGAAGCCACAAATTTGCTATTAGTAGAACCTGAATACTTACAAACACCAACCAATTTGATATTCTTAGAGCTTTTTAAGAACTATAGCCAGCGGCTCTATCTAGCCGCATATTAGAAAAGACGATCTCACTCGAATTCTAATTTAAACAAATCGTAATAACTAGCACAAACTAAAAACTCGGGGCCCAATGGATCTTCTACAGACCGTAAAAATTGCAAAAAATGGGCGAATGCCGACATAAAAAAGGATTGGCCGGTTTTACTCAGTAAGAAGGCCGGGCATAATAAACCCATAAGGCCCTAGTTGGCAGGGTTCGCTGTCAAATCTCAGAATCTTTTCTGGCCCAAAGGCCAGAGAAGTCCTACTCTTTTAACCTAACCAGGGAGAGTGCGCTTAATTCCCCATGCAGGTAACAACTGCACTGGAGAACGCACTAGAAGGGAGGGGAAAACAACCGCTCTCGGTTGCACTCAAGCGAACACTGAAGCTATTAAACTTTTGGAAATTTGAAAATATTTGTGATTAATAGGCCCAGGTGGAAAGGAAGCACAAAATGTGAAAATGTCTAGAGCCTTTGCAAAATATTAAGGCTTGTACTCCTTTTCCATTGGCTTGCGAAGATAAAATAGGGAGTGCTGTAATTTCTACTTAATTTTAACTTTCTCTGATGCAGTCAACATTTTCTCATTAAAGCTGCACTTCTAGCTTCTGTGTCTAAAGTGAGCAGAATAAACAGAATTAAGTAGTTTTGATTTGAATTAACTAAAATTCTATCAACTCCCCCTTCTTCGTTGTTTGCGTCTTCAAAGACACAAATTGGGCCAACTGTTGCAATAAATATTGGAAAACCTTTTCTTGGAATAGTTTTCGGGACACAAAGTGAAAGCAAGATTGTGGCAACTGTTGCCATTAACAAATTTAAGACTCCTGGATGTGCCCTTGAAGAAACCGGCAGACCAACTAATAGCGACGAATTGCCGCCGCAAAGGACAAACTTTTCCAGAAAACACCCTCTGACACAGCTAACCAACAAACAAAAGCATAAAAACTAAAAATTTAGTTAGAATTTAAGCTGGTAAAAATCTATTTCATTACACATTTTCAGATGCTTCGGGTGATATTCCGGGTGACGTTCAGAAGTTGGTGAAAGAAGGAAAAATGCTCGGCTTCGGCATCATCGATTCTACCGGAAAATTTTAAAAAGTTGAAAAAATTTAAAATCTTAAAAATTTTAAAATTTAAATATTTAAATTTTGTTTAAATTTCTGAAATCAGTGAGCCTCAGCTAGCGCCCTATCAAAACATGAACGCATCACCCAATAACCACAAGTCCAACCACTTTGTTTTGAGGGGGGATTTCCACATATTTTTAAATCTTTCGTAATTCACACAATCTTCCATCTTGCTTATCATTCGAAATGTGTCTTGGTGATAATTACGTTATGGTGAAAAAAGGGTGAGGGTAAAACACAGTTCCAGCTCCCTCTGATCACTGTGCACGATAAACTAAGGACTTTATCAAATAATTACGCATAATTTATGTTTAGATTTCATGTATAACAGATGACGATTTCCACTTTGAGCTGAAATTACTCTCCAACCATAGATTTCACTTAAATTTTAGGAACTCGTTACAATATACCATGTACATAGGCTTAAGTGAAAACTAGTAAAATCGGAGAAGGTCGAAAAATCGGCAAAAATGGACCCCCTTAAGTATTTTTTCAATTCCAAAGGGACAGAAATACTTTTGTGGGACACATAAAAATTTGTCCCGCTCTTGGAACAATTAAGGCTGAGGACACATCACTCTTAAGAATGCGAAAAAGCAAATTTACCGTATGAGTTGACAACATTGTCAGTTCTATGAAGCTTAGGCAGCGAAGCTGGTGGTTTTGAAGCAGTGTTGGGCATGAAATAAATTAGAGGCAATCCCAAAGCCCGCGGTAGAACGTACATATACAGGATCAGTCCGGATTTAATAATGTGCTTCAGTTGAAAGCCAAACAGTCTTATTTATAAGCTGAGATTTTTTGAAGACATGGAGACTGAAGCCTTGGTTTACATTCTTCAAAAGTTTTTTCGGTTCCAAATATTTTTCCGGTTCTTTTTATATTGGTTCCAGAGGAACCGGCCAGAGCACTAAAATGGGTTCCTTAAAATAAATATAGGGAAGCGGATACGATACGATCAAGTGGGTCAGGTCAGGGATTACGACAGGTAAATTACGACGAATAAAATAATAAATGAGTACTCCTCTATAGGAGTACTCATTTGTGCCAAATGGCAAGAAATTCTGCCCCGTAAAAAATTTTTATTTCAACTTTAATCTTCAAAAATTACCGAACCCACCGTTTTCAGTCTGTCGGATCCTGTGTAGTCTTTCTGCAGCCATAGAAGTCGCAAACTTTCACTAATCGAACTGAAATCTTTTGTGAGTGTGTTTTCGCACCCGCTGAGTTCAAACATCTCAAAAATTTTAATTTCAAAAAATTTGATGTATGGGATTTCTGGGGTACCATTGCCCAAAAAAGGCGTTTTGGCAAGTTTTGAAGATTAAAGTTGACATAAAATTTTTTTCACGGGGCAGCATTTCTTGCCATTTGGCACAAATGAGTACTCATATAGGGCCTCCTTTTATGCCAAATACCGGCGTTATAGCTAGAACCAGCAATAAGATTTTCCTTTCGTTAGCCAAAAATTTTTAAATTTTTTTCGAAGATTTTGAAGACTTCAAGTTTAAAGAGTAATTCCCTTAGATGCAGATAAGATACAGACGTCTAGTATTTTTCTGCAGGTAGGGGCATATATGTGCCAATTGATATTGGCAAATGGTAGCTTTGAGGCTTGGGCCTAAGCAGTCAGCAGAAATTTTTAATTAATTATGTTGGTGGTTGTGAAAAAAGGGGGGTCGGCACATCAACGCGATGGCTGCACATGGCTGGAAGGCAGCTAAGATCTCCGTAACCGAGATTTGTTTAACAACACCCATGCTCTATATCCTCGCCAAAAGTAGGCCAATCGGACAAAGTCGGGGCAAACCTTTAGTAGCCCCCCTCATGTATCTCTAAATGTTTTTGCACACCACTAATTAGCGACTGGCATTCAATATCCGGATAATATCCGATCAGAGAAAATATCAGGATATCGGCTGGTGGTTTTGAAGCAGTGTTGGGCATGAAATAAATTAGAGGTAATCCCAAAGCCCGCGGTAGAACGTACATATACAGGATCAGTCCGGATTTAATAATGTGCTTCAGTTGAAAGCCAAACAGTCTTATTTATAAGCTGAGATTTTTTGAAGACATGGAGACTGAAGCCTTGGTTTACATTCTTCAAAAGTTTTTTCGGTTCCAAATATTTTTCCGGTTCTTTTTATATTGGTTCCAGAGGAACCGGCCAGAGCACTAAAATGGGTTCCTTAAAATAAAACCGGGTAGCGGATACGATACGATCAAGTGGGTCAGGTCAGGGATTACGACAGGTCGCGGGTATCCGCGTTTCAAGTTTTTTACTCCTTTCAATCTCTAGGGGAGACTACAATTACTGCACCGGTCTGCTGGTCCCATGAGATATATGGATATACAGTGAACAATGAACATTATGTAGTTGTGGCAGGACGTCAACATTCTGTACAACGTGAATATGTATTCATTCTGGATTTGCCTGTTTTAGACAGAAAGCTTGGTTCTGGGCGCCCTACAAAAATTGAAACCGAAATCCTGAAATGGGTGGAATATTACATAAGGCATGACACGGAAACTACAGCAGTGCAGCTCCACAAGATCTTGACAGGTCCCCAGCACAATTTCTCAATTTCAAGGAAGGTTGTGTCACGGTGTGATTTTTCCCCCTTGAAAATTTTCCCCCCGGAAAAATTACACCGGTGTGGATTTTCCCCCCGGAAAAATTACACCGGTGTGAATTTTCCGGAGGGAAATTTTGCACCAATGCAAGAAATAATGCAGATTTCTGTTTATAAATTGAGTTTGGCTCATAATCGAAGCTACTAATTATGCTTTGAAGAGGGAATATGATTAGCGTAATCCGCCAAAATAATTATTCATTATAATAGTTCGACTAAGATAGAGATGCAAAATTAAATCGAAATATATAATAAATAAAATTTCTTGAAAAATCAAAAGATTTGTAGGATTGATTATAATCATTATTGTATTCAATTGCTTATTTTGCATTTGATAAACCTTAATAAGGATGAAATACTTAAACAAATAATAACTTCTAATCTTTCTTAGGATTCTAATATTTTATGCTTTAATTTTTTAAGTAAAAATAAATAAATTGAAATATTGGAGATTTTATCTCCGAGCTCAAATCTGTATGTAGGGCAAAGGTAGAACAAGAATAATAATAATTCAATTAAAATTTATTTTTTAGTTCATTTTAGAAAATTCATTGAATTAAGCTGAAATAAAAATTTTCAGTTTGCAAATTGAATTCTCAATTAATTGAAATTAATCTAAATTTTCCACGTGAACCTGAATTTTGTAAACTTTGCTTTCAAAATTTCCCTAAAGAAAGATTTCACAATTGAGCTGTGATTGAACTCTGAGTCTAAAATTTCCAAAATTTCAATTCAATATATATACATACATACATACATACATACATATATATATACACACATATATATATATGTATGTATGTATATGTATATATATATATATATATATATATATATATATATAAAATAAACAAAAATAAGTTTTAATTTGACCTATACCTTTTCCTGCTTAACGGCTTGGGCTTGAGATAAAAGTTTCCAAGCTTGAATTTATGCATATATTTTTACTCAGAAATAAAATCATAAAATATTAGTGCGTAAGAAATATTAGAGTTGGCTTTTATCATAAAATTTCCTTCATTATATGGTTTATCAAATGCGAAATAAGCAGTAGAATATAACAATAATTTTAATTAATCCTTCAAAATTTCTGACTTTTAAAGGATTTTTATTCATTATATTTTTCAATGAAGTTGATTTTGTATATGAGTTATTGGCATTTTAGAGTTTCAGGCTAATCATATTCCACCATCAAAGCATAATTAGTTGCTATATTTACGAGCAAAACTTAATTCATAAACATTGAAATCTGCATTATTTCTGGCTTTGGTGCAAAATTTCCCCCCGGAAATTTCACACCGGTGTAATTTTTCCGGGGGGAAAATCCACACCGGTGTAGTTTTTCCGGGGGGAAATTTCACACCGGGGGAAAAACTGCACCGTGACAGGTTGTTTATCGATCAAGGGATCTGCTAGGATGGAGCTTCCGTGGAGCGAGGTAGTATAATGATAAATGTAACATGTAACTTAATGATAGAATCATACCCTATGCAGTGTCGATACAAACTTTGCACGAAAGCATTTTACCGGGGTTTCAGACATGCTGAATTCAAACTCTAATATAATTTTTCAATGCCACTTTTCATAAATAACTGCTCAATAAGCCCACTTAAGGGGGGCTACTAAAATCGACTTGCCCCGACTTTGACCAATTGGCCTACTTTTGGCGAAGACACAGAGCATGGGTGTTGTCAAACAAATATCGGTTACGGAGATCTTAGCTGCCTTCCAGCCATGTTCAGCCATCGCGTTGATGTGCCGACCCCCCCCCCCCCCTTTTTCACAACTACCAACATAATTAATTAAAAATTTCTGCTGACTGCTTAGGCCCAAGCTTCAAAGCTGCCATTTGCCAATATGATTTGGCACATATGCCCCTACCTGCAGAAAAACACTATACGTCTGTATCTTATCTGTATCTAAGGGAATTACTCTTCAAGGTTGAAGTTTCGGCAAAAATTTAAACATTTTTGGCTAACGAAAGGAAAATTTTATTACTGGTGCTAGCTATAATGCTGTAATTTGGCAGAAAAGCAGGCTCTGTAGGAGTACTCATTTGTGCCAAATGGCAAGAAATTCTGCCCCGTAAAAAATTTTTATTTCAACTTTAATCTTCAAAAATTACCGAACCCACCGTTTTCAGTCTGTCGGATCCTGTGTAGTCTTTCTGCAGCCATAGAAGTCGCAAACTTTCACTAATCGAACTGAAATCTTTTGTGAGTGTGTTTTCGCACCCGCTGAGTTCAAACATCTCAAAAATTTTAATTTCAAAAAATTTGATGTATGGGATTTCTGGGGTACCATTGTCCAAAAAAGGCGTTTTGGCAAGTTTTGAAGATTAAAGTTGACATAAAATTTTTTTCACGGGGCAGCATTTCTTGCCATTTGGCACAAATGAGTACTCATATAGGGCCTCCTTTTATGCCAAATACCGGCGTTATAGCTAGAACCAGCAATAAGATTTTCCTTTCGTTAGCCAAAAATTTTTAAATTTTTTTCGAAGATTTTGAAGACTTCAAGTTTAAAGAGTTAAAATAAAGAGGTTGACTCTTTTAACCCTGTGCGCGAAAGGGATTGAGCTAATTTTAACTCTTGTAACTCGTTCAACTCGCTGCACGAAAAGGTCCTCAATCCGCTAAGTTTAACCGTTGAAGAAACATAAATAAATGACTATAAATTATGATCGATGGAAATATGTTTATAACCAATTTCAGGGCCCACAAAAGTTGTTGTTTTTGAGAAAAATGTCACAGCTCAATTCTACTGCGACATTCTTCAAGCTGCTCTCCTGCCATTTATCACCACGCTCCGTAGAGAAAATCTTTCTCATCGATTTCAACAGGACAATGCCCCCGCCGTAAGTTGCTTAAAGCTTTATTTAGATTTGAATTGTAGTTTTAAAGAGGGGTGTTTCTCAATTTAAAAGGTTGGAATGAACAAACGTGAACTCTCCTCCTTTTATTAAACTGTAATGCCATGATTAGATTTTGCATCAGTTTGACGACAAACGGGAGCAGAATCTTACCGTGTTAATAAGACATGGGCTGGAATTCGGGACCGTAAAACCGATAGCATACAGTGTTCACGTTTTGTTTTTAATTTAGAGACCGTTAGACTTGAAGTCAATTGCTGCAATCAGGTAGCGTTACAATGTAGCTGTAGCGTTACAATGTATATAAAGCTCGGTTCATATATACTTGTCCTCAAATCTCTGTTTTTCAGTCACTGGATTTAAATAAATTATGTATAAATCAACCTGGACCTGGATATTCACAGTTCGGACATCCCTGACTTACTTCTGCCAAGAGTACATAATGAAAAGAGTATACCACGAGGCAGGCTGTTAGTTATCGGAGCAAAAACTAACGGCTACTAACCATACCTGAACGGGAGGTCAAATTTCACTGACCCTTGTGGAAGCAAATTTGGGTACCCCTTGTGAGAGCAATTTTTCTTAGGGGTACTTTTTAAAGCGATTTTTAAGCAATTTTTGCCATTTTTTTACAAAAAACAGCGATTTTTAGCCAAAACGCGTTTTTTGGACGTTTTTTTAGCTAAAAATAGCAATTTTAAGTGAAAAATTCCGGCGCAGCCGGAAACTTTTTGGAAATTTTAGTCGTAAAACCTAATTTTTGGGCAATTTTCTGACCCCTTGTGGCCAATTTTCTTACCCCTTGTGGGAGCAATTTCGCGACCCCTTGGGAGCGACGTCGGGGTGGGGGGGGGAAATTTCCCCCCCCCCTTTCCCCCCCCCCCCTTGTCCACCTGTGCTACTAACTAAAAGTAAAACCAAGATGTGCATAATTGCACTATATATTAGAAGAAGAGTAAGCCACTAGAGGGCTCCTCTTCTTGGCATTGCGTAACGGTGCTGCGACCACAATACGTGAATGTTCCCCCGTTTGGTGGGGGGGGGGGGGGTAGCTCACTTCGACTAAGCATACCCCCCTCCGTTTGGTGGGGGGGGGTAGCCAACAGCCAATCAGATTGCAAAGACCCCCTCCCCGTTTGGTGGGAGGGGGGAAGGTAGAGTAGAGGATTACGGTAGTTTTTGTTCTATTCGCAAATGGGTTCCCGTTTGGTGGGGGGGGGGGGTAGCAAAGAGAGGTCTCCGTTTGGTGGGGGGTAGACAAGAGGTCCCCCGTTTGGGGGGGGGGGGGGACCAACACCCCAACAGATTCATCCAATCTTAGCCTGACTTGGCGACCCCCCCTCCAAACGGGGACCCCATTGTGCCTACCCCCCACCAAACGGGGACCCCTTTTGCATAGCCCCCCACCAAACGGGGAGGGGGTATGCTTGTCGACCCCCACCAAACGGGGGAACATTCGCGTATTGTGGTCGGAGCACCGTTACGCAAAGCCAAGAGAAGCCCTCTAGTGGCTTACTCTTCTTCTATAATATTAAGGAATAAATTATGGACTCTTGGTAAAACTAACTAACTAACGGTTTATCACCCCCGCAAATCAGACACATGTTTTGCGTGTTCTAAAGCTCGAGGCAGGCACAAAATTCGCGCATGCATAGCCTGTATTTCGAGCTTTAACACACAAACATAGAGCGAGTAAGCGTGCCCCCGTTTCGACCAGGCACTGCTTTGCGGGGGTCACTAGGGTCCGCCATGTGGGGAGGAGGTCAGCCGTGAGCGAACAGTTTTTGCTCTGAAAACAAAGAGTCTGCCTAGTACATGTACTATTGACAAAGCCTGTCATTACAGTGAACTCACTACTTTCAACAGAATAAAGTTGTGCCCGGGCTCGGCTGTTGGAGCGCTAGGGCAGCCCGGTCCCAGTCAAATTTTTCATGAGTAATTTCAAAATTTTTCCACATTATATTCACTAGAAACTTGAATTTAAGCTTCCAGGAGTTGTCTATAAACAGCGCTAACTGCTGTTGACACTATTTTCTGTATATATGTCGGGCCTTCAACGGGCGGGCCTACACCGGACCGCCGAACTTTGAATCGGGCCTCCGGGCCAGGGCCGATCGGTTCAGCAGGCCTGGGTCGGGAAGTTACTTAACGGCACAACTCTACTACAGACAGCCTACTGCCGTGAGAAAGCCAAAAGTCTATTGAACTAGAACTTAATTAATTAATGGATAAATCTTACTTTGTAAGGCTCGATAATTGTCACCAAAGTACACACACATGTAATTGTAGGAACATCTTTATTTTAGCACACAGCTAAAGTCACTCAAGATTTCCTGAAGGCAAATAAGATAAATTGGTGGCGGACCCCTGCTCAGAGCCCTGACTCTAATCCGATTGAAAATATGTGGCACGAGTTGAAAGAATACATTCGGAAAACCAAACCACCCGGCAAGGCCCGATTGCGGACAGCCATTTTTGATTTCTGGAAGACGGTGGACAAGGAAAAATGCCGAAGATATATCCAACACCTGAAGAAAGTTATCCCTAAAATGATTGAAGTGAAAGGAGAGGCAACCGGTTACTGAGGCCTTAAGGCCCAGCCATTACTGTTAATGCTATTTGTTTTAGTTTTTCCTAGCCTTATTATTTTGTCTCATGAATGACTCTAATTCATCTGCTTTTGCGCACCAGGTCTTAACAGAAAAATATTGAGTTGTTGATTTTTATACAAATTCCAGTATATATTTTATTGAAACAGAGGGATCTTTTCAGGATAACCCACCCCAGGCCCAGCTTCCGCAAAACTTGACCAAATGAGCTGAAATTTGGCATGGGTATGTTTTCGACCTCACTGACTTCAAATATCGCAAAGTTTTTCGATTTTGCGAATTTCGATTTTTTCCGATTCGTAAGGGGGGACCAAGGGGAACCGAAAAATTTTTGTCTTCGATTTTGCTGAAAAGTCGTATTTAGGTGTTTTCGGAGAAGCAGAACACGAATCTGAAATCCGTTTTTCGATTCAGCTTTTCGTTGGCTCAGTATAAGCCTATATCTTAAGCTTAAAGTTTAGCTTATACTGAGCTAACAAAAAGCTGAATCGAAAAGCGGATTTGAGATTCGTGTTCTGCTTCTCCGAAAACCCCTAAATACGACTTTTCAGCAAAATCGAAGACAAAAATTTTTCGGTTCCCCTTGGTACCCCCTTACGAATCGAAAAAAAATTGAATTTAGCGAAATCGAAAAATTTTGCGATATTTTAACTCAGCGAGGTCGAAAATATACCCATGCCAAATTTCAGCTCATTTGGCCTAGTTTTGCGGAATCTGGGTCTGGGGTGGGTTATCCTGAAAATATCCAAACAGAGTTGCTTTAATTAAATTTAGTGGACTGTTACAGCTGCACTACTATCGGCCTTTCAAACAAAAAAGAAACAGATTCTATCTTCTGAATTGCATCTGTTGGGACCTTGTGAAGTCAAAGCGAAGAAACAATGTCGTCTGTTTCTCTGTACAATAATGTCATTAAACTAAATTTTTTCAAATAAACACCTTTGCTGTTTAATCAGAACACTTGTGTATATATATATATATATATATATATATATATATATATATATATATATATATATATATATATATATATATATATATATATATGTATATATATATATATATATTTATTTATTTATTTATTTATGTATATATAGAGAGAGATTCAGTTAGTCGAAGTCGAGTGTGGCTGCCTACCAACCGCGCCTGCTTTTGAAACTACTTCCACCGTTCAGTACTGAATGTTTTAATTACACAGATCAAAGAATACACCGCCTCAGTTCGTTTCGCAGTGTACTAATAAAAGAACGAACGGAACCAAAATGCGTCACTGCAGCACCTACCCGAACAACTCGGGCCCGAGGTATGGATCTAACCCAAGACCGTTGGCCAACTAGGCCAGCACTCTACCGACTGAGCAAGGCAGCCACCATCGAACCAAACTAAGTTTGGATTCGTTCAACTGTAGTCAATTTTAGAGGCTCGTTTTAAAGGTAGAAACTCGCAGCTAACAAACAGGTGCCCAAGTCTAGGCCTAGCTTTGGCCTTGCTTAAAGCACAGGTTTCTCTATAATTTGATATGCAATGCATTGCCATTGCACCAAATAAGATTAGGGTTAATTGAGGACTAAGTACACTTTTTAAACACCGATTTTGTATTTTAATTTCAAATAACCACACCGTTAACCCAATATTCAAAGGCCAAATGAAACTAGCTATGATTAAATGAAAAGATAAATGTTTTTGAATAAAGATAAAGATAAAGATAAAAATTTTTACCCACTTTTGCTGGATTCGCATTGTCGAAATTTTGGGTCAAAAAATGGTATTTTTTGAAAAACCGATTTTCAAATTTTGAAAAACCACATATATCACATGAAAGCTAACACGTAAGCGGTCCTGAAAATCCAATTAAAAATTTTTTGCATTGAGTGAGTCGCGAGTAATAGCCAGTCAAAGTTGGAAAAGCGGCAAAGATCAAAGGTTTTTGAAAATCGAAAAAATTGAATAACTATCGCAATTCTTGACGAAATGAGCTGATATTCGGGATTCAAAATGTTTGGGCCATGGGCTAATTTTCCACCGAACGGCTAGTTCCTGACTTCTACTGGTCTTTCAAAACTTAAAAAAATCGGCTTCTTTTGATGAATTTTAATTTTTAAAAAAATTTTTCAACCAAAAGAAAGTTCATGGCATGACGGTTCAGAAAATATATACATTGCTGCAGCAAAAATTTACCGGTAATTCAGCATAAACAAAACAATTTCGCACCCTACATTTTTTGGTCAGACTTTAGCTGGAAAAATGTTTTTGTTATCAAGGTATTTATTATAGGGGGCGCGATAGCGCTCCCCCTATAATATGGGTGTAAAAGGCGCTGCGCGGCCCTTGGAGACCCGTTCGAGCACCATGCCAGCTAAATACTCAACCAAACTAGACAAATTTGGTATCGTTGGATGGAATCAGCACGACGAGTACTACAAGTAGCACAAAAGTTTTGGTCAAAATTTTCAACTTTGAAAATTATCGGTTCCGGACAAGTTAGGTCCGTTTGTTTTTTTCCGTGTAAGTCACGCTTGGGGAAGCCGTTTTAGTCGAACTCAAAAACTGAACGATCTGGGCATTTCAGCCGGTGAAGTTTGGTTTTTCTGAGAGTAGTATTTGTGTTAATGTACCTTTTGGACAATTTTTCGCTGTTCGGCCCGGCCGGCCCCCTGTGCGGCCGGCCAAAAGTGGCCTGACCGCTAAGATGGCCAAAAAAGGCCAATTTTGTGTCACGGCTACAGGGCCCAGGGAACAAGCTAGAGAGACGCGGCTTGTTGCATAAGAAACTTTGGGATGGGTAGCGTGTCATAACCGAGGCGATTTTCGATATCTGGCCAGGATCGTTCAGGCGGCCGGCCCAAAGTTGGTCCGGCCAAATGGCCATTTTGGAAAAATTTCTAAGTCCCAACTCTACAGGAAATAGTCAAAAATAGGCATAAATATGCAGTTTTGGAACATTTAGTGGGACGCATTCATATTAGGGTTATCGGGGTCGCTGAACACGATGAGCATAGTCGCAGCGCCGTGCGGTGCTGCTATCGTGCTGAACTATTATACAGCAACCATAGCAGGCTGTCTGTAGACTTACTGTAAACGGCTAAACATATGAAACTTGGTGATAATTGTGTGTCGTAAGGGGGAACTGTAGCTATGTTAGTTGGTGCACTGTCCAGCTTCCACCGTGCTGTACGTGCTGTCCCAAACACAGCACCGTCAATTACAGGTTATTCATTCGTCACAGTTATTTGAAATTCGGCATACAAGCAGCTTAGGACATGGCAAACTATTCTAGATACGTTTTGTACACTTATTACAATGTTATTATATGGTTGCGCTGCAGTAGAGTGCTGCTGAAGTACAGCACGGCCTATAACTAGCTACCCATAAGTTGCAATCGTTTGAAATTTCGCATATAACAGCAGAAGAGCAATAGAAATCTTGCCGTATAGTTTCCTTCATTGGCAGTATAATTTGCATCTGGCTGCGCTCCAGTAGAGTGGCTGCTGAAGTACAGCACGGCCAATAACTAGCTATACAGAAGTTGCAATCGTTCGAAATTTTGCATATAACTGCAGAAGAGCAATAGAAATCCTGCCGTATAGTTTCCTTCATTGGCCTTCATTTCCTTTTCTGCCAAAATCGAGGAAAAGGGAGAAATTGGTACTTTTCAAGCTTCTTTCTTCTATGGTTCGGTTAACTATATTAATTATTGGGGAGATTTTTAAAAATTTCTTTCATAAAGTTTTAACATTTTTGCTTAAGTTTTGCTGAGAACCTTAAAAATGAAATAGGACAAGAATAAAAATGCTCCGATGGAGCATGAAAAATGCAATATGGGTGACATTGGGTTTTAAGCGGACAGAGGACTAGGTTTTAAAACGTTAATATGGGAGAGGCAGGTTGTAAATGCCAGGAGGACTAGGTTAAAAGCGCACTAATATGGACCAGCTTCACTGAATAACCCATATTCGCAGGTACGCATGCTCCACTCCACATTTGACCTTTATTGTCTGATGTTCTAAATTCGTCAGCTTTCCAGGCAAGCTTGTTAATTTTGAAATATTAGGCTTTACTTAAAGCGTTTTATTCTGAGCTGCCAGCGCAGAGTTTGTGACACCAATTTTTACTGTACGTATGTGGTATTAAGTGATGCATTATATGCATTAATTAAATTAATTAACTTATGTTGCATATTATGTAATTATTAAGTATTAATTGTTGATTAATTAATTAATTAATTGCAGACACAGAGCTATGCTCACAAATTGGTAAACTGTTACTGAAGAACTGCCGCCGGCATCAGTCCGGGCAGTTTCCGCGAATATGGGTTGTTCAGCGAAGCTGGTCTATATTAGTGCGCTTTTAACCTAGTCCTCCTGGCATTTACAACCTGCCCCTCCCATATTAACGTTTTAAAACCTAGTCCTCTGTCCGCTTAAAACCCAATGTCACCCATATTGCATTTTTCATGCTCCATCGGAGCATTTTTATTCTTGTTAAACTGATCTCAATTATTTTAGTATTAAGCATAATTAAAATGCTTTAGCATTTATGCTGAATAAAATAGTTATTTTCCGTATATACACACGTGAATAAATTGACTTGACACGCGATAATCGTCTTTTGTGCTTTGGCACGAGTATGAACTATCCAGTGCTTCGTGCTAAAGCACAAAAGCACTGTGACAAAGCACAAAGCACCCGTCTCTAAGGACCAAAAGCACAAAGCACTACCTGAAGCACAAAGCACTAAAGGACAACGAGCATGAACCGGGCTTAGGCTTCTGTACAAACTATTCAGCCCAAATTCTCAGCTACAATTCAATATCATGCGGCGCTAAAACAACGGCCAAGTTCTTATGAGCATGAAAAGCGCTCCTTCCCTGTTCAATCAAGCCTCTTCTGCATACCGCAAAAACGTATCACCTATCTGAAAAGCTAAACACTGTCCATGTGAGACAAATGTTTAATTACAATCAATGTAGTTTCAGAAAATTCTTCTGTTGTTTGTTTAGCCCCAGTTGTTTATTTTATTTATTAATTCTGAGTATATGAAGAGAAACACTTCAGTTTCTATAAAGATTGAACCCCGCCTTCCGAAACTAATGTGGGCACTTTTGTCGGCTTGAACTTTCCATGAAATAGCATAATACACTTCAAATCCATACAACAATACAGGGAAAGAGCTTACTCGCCCCATCAGAACTTTGTTAATAGCAGTCTGGGTGTTTTTTACGAACAGAAGAACCACTGGTTTCTTCCATCGACAGTAAGTCTAGAATAAAACGTAAAAAGCAAACATCAGGGAGTACAGACTTTTGTCCACATTAAGGAGGGGGGTTACGAATTTCACTAAAAGTTCGATGTTGGAAAACCTAGCTGGTCTTTTCCCACATAACAGTATTAGGTTTAGTGTAAAAATAGTTTAAGGTTTGAAAGAATTCCATGCAGCGTAGCGTCCTGTGGAGCCATCAGAAGTTGGCGTTGTCGGTCCAAAGCTCGACATAATTCAATGGTAAGCGCATACTGAGCGAAGAAAGCGTCATATCGAAAAACGGATTTTATATTCAGATGCAGCAGAACGCACCAAAATTTGTAGTTTGGCGTCCTGCCAAAAACAGTGTATGTGAGATATTGTTACCCATCCTAAACTTTTTGGGATGTCGCATTTTTTAAAAAAGACAATCTTTGTTATGGCTATGTTTATTTATTTATTTATTTATTATCTCGGTAAACAGTCCCGCCCCCCTCCTTTTACTCGAAATTGGCTGGACCGGCCGGGCTGAAATTTTTCGAACAGCTGTGACCTGAAGTGGTACCGGAAGTCGGGGCACTTCCCGGATTCCGGGAATGGCGGCTCCCGGGATTTTTAAAAATGGTAAGGGGGGCAAGGAAAACGTAAATTTATTTGTCTCCGATTTTGCTCAAAAGTTGGTCATAGGGCAATTCCACCCCGCGCTGACTTCAAAACTGAAATAGAAATTTTCGGAAAATTAACGAATTTAGAGATATTCGCCCCGGAAAATTTCGGAGTTTGAAAAATTTCGTCAAAAGTGGCTGATATGGTGCTCAAATGAAAGAGCACTTCGAGCTGAACAACTTCTTGCAACATCTTTCCGAAATGCGTCTAGCGAAAGTTATGGCTGACAAACTGAAATCGGGAATTCACAAAAACCCGGATTTTGGACTTAAAAATCTTGAATTAAAAAACTTTCGCTCAAAAGTTGGTCATAGGCTAACTCAGCCACGCTGATTTCGAATCAGAAATTGAAATTTTCGAAAAATTTACGGATTTCGAGATATTCGACCCGAAAATTTTTGGATTTTGATAAATTTCTCAACAGTGGTCGATATGGTACTCAAACGAAAGAGCTCGTCGAGCTGAACAACTTTGCCTCCTGCAATATTCTCCGGAAATGAGTCTAATAAAAGTGATGGCCAAAATTATGAAAATCCGGGAAGTCTCGGAAAAAAGTTGTCCTAAAAACAGTGGACATGATACTCATTTGAAAGCTCTCAGCGAGTAGGGGAAAAGTTGTAATAGCACCAAAGTCTGAAAATGTTCCAAAGCTGAGTTTTGGCCGTATACAAGAGGAAAAATAACGCGTTTTGAATTCAACCCTTTGATAAAAGAAATTGGCTGCGACAACCCGTTGATGCGGGTAAGATTTATTTACTTTGATATGTTGGCGAACGTGGAGAGGAAAAGTAGCTCTCCCCGACGATGTCGTGCTAACCCGTTCGTAGCCATCCCATCCACTTAACTAAAACAACGTAAAAATGAAACTACCAACCAAACAACATATTATAATTGGCGTTAACAATTATTGTAAACAAGACATTCGCAAGAGTTAACCTGTTCTGGCTGCGAGAATATCAGCCACATCCAGCTTAGAGTCTGGACTCAAGCGTTCTCGGAGAGGTCGATAGTTTTTAGCCAACTCGTCTTCTTTTTTCTAGAACACACCATGTAATTAAAATTGAGCACATAGCACAGAAAAAGGTTTTTTTACAATGTTTGTATCCAATAACTTAGGTCCAACCATAAATATTAAGAGTGTGACAGCAGGTAGGCTTGCTGTTATCAGCTCATGTTCATACTTTGCACGTTAAACGGCTAACTCCCCACAAGTGCATACCTAATCCAGTGAATCAGACAATGTTGCCCGTCTTGCAAGATGAAGCTCGACACATAAGACGAACGTAGTAGTTTTTTGAACTTCAAAATGAAAACATAGGAATCTGTTACTAGGTATTGGACGAACGAATTAAGCGAAGTTGTTGTTATTGGCTGCATTAAGTAGTACAGCACTACGAACCTAGCTCAAAGGTCCATGTTCCGGAAAGTATCTGATCCTGGAAAATTAAAACCTATTGATCTAATAGCGAAGTATATAACTTATTAATGGTACCACGTTGAATACCTTCGTCCGATCAGACCAAGCAAATGACTGTATTGTGACATCCAATCGTTTAAGTAAGGTTTCAGCACGAATTCGATATTGAGCATTCATATCGGCACATAGTTGAGGCATGAGAGCCCACTGTTTACTGTTCAAAGTACCAGTAAAAAGTGGCTTCCCCAGGTGACTGGGGGAAACTTTATCTATCTGTTCCTTAACCTAAAATTACCAAATGCATTTGCCAATACACAAAAAACATATATCAATCAGCAGTTGAATTTAAGCGCAAGTTGCAAAATTAGTTGCAAATGCTGAATAGCATATTTTTTCATTGCAGACAATTCCTAAATTAGCCAATTTCAGTCACACATGAACAATACACATACACAAACGATTTTCAGGACAACCATTGCAACGGTTTTGAAAATACAATGACGCTTCTAAGTTAAATTTAAATATGTTAAATTTAATTCAAATTTTGAGATGGCTAATACGGATGATTATCAACCCCACACATAGTATCAAGAAGAATACATAATACATGTGTACAGTATGCGTGGGTTTCAGCTGCCGATTCTAATATATTTTTTCTTGAATGAAAAGATTGTGAAAAAATACTAAAATTTTTGCAACAAGTGACGAGCAAAATTAACACGTTAACACAGTCACAACTAGCGATCCAAAAGATCAAGAGCAATATTTCTGATGCCTTGAAACATTTATACTGGTGTCAGAGGCTAACAAACAACTGTTTAGTTTTAGAAAGTTGGGTATAAGCGTTGGATGCTTTCCGAAAACATTGAAGAAATGCAATTCACCCGATTCTAAGACGGATACAGTAATACGAGTAAAAATACAGCAAAAGCTCAAGATTATGCTACTTTAAAGAATATGTGCTGTTATGCATAAATCTAACATACATACGCGAGTCTCCAGTTTCGAGAACAGCTGCACGCAGGTAATAGTTTCAGGTTGTTTTGGAAAGCCCAGAGCAATCAATAAAGCCTTGAGATCCGCAGCCGTAGCACTTTCTGTCTAAACCGAGAAGCACAACAGTAACAGAGTAGGGTGTACTTAAACAACTGTTCGTTATGCACCTCTACCGTGGCAAACACTACCTAACAGACTAGCTAACACCGGATTGCCCCAATGAAGGTTAGCGCGGTGTTAAGCTAACCTCACGGTTAACTCCGAGTTAACCTGATAATTCTCAGGTAATCAGTTGCACGTAATCAGGTTAAGGGGGTCCAAATTTTGGTCATTTTTTCGACTTTCTCGGATCTCGCTGATTTTTACATAATATTTTATGATCCAAACGGTACATTTTAACGAGTGTTTAAAATTAAAGTTGTAAGTTGTAGGGTTGTCGAGTAATTTCACTTCAAAGTTGAGGTTCATAAACATATACGTAGGAAATTAAAGTTTCACATTTTCGGACTAGTGTCAAAAAATCTCGAAACTGGGCAATGCCAAGAATGCTAACTAGCCTTGTCTGGTATCATTAGAAACGCTCGGATAACTACTGTGATTTGTTCGAATTAATTTTGATTTAGGCCTTTAAATTTTTTAATCAATTTTTTACTTTTTATTTTCCTGTTTAACACAGGAGCCCTCAACTTTGAGGTGAAATTAGTCAACAACCTTGCAACTTACGACTTTCACTTTAAAAACTCGTTAAAATGTACCGTTTGATCCATAAAATATGTGAAAATCAGCAATATCAGAGAAAGTCGAAAAAAATGACCTAAATTTTAACTCCCCCTTAAGTGAACCTCGAGATTAACTCCGAACTAACACGGTGCTAAGCTAGCACCAAGCTAAATTAGTCAGATTTAATGCAATCTGGCGTATGTTACCCTGCCTAAAACCAAACTAAAACTAAGTTAATCATACGCGAATTCAAAGTTTACGGCAAAAACAACTGAAACAAACAGTTAATAGAATAACACAACCATACATTAACAAGGGGTCCGATTCTGGGGGTCTACCCCACCCTCGGCGAGAGTAGTATAGTATCCGGTTTTCGCACCTCAATCATTGGATTGAGATATTCCCTTCCACCCATACAAGCTTTTCCAGACCGTCACATTCCTTAACTGTCTTAACACCTCTGGCCTGTTCGCTCTCTACTCCGGTTACACTCCCTGATCCCCACATCTAAATTTATCTAATAATATTCCTTAAACACTGAATTCCTTGAACTCCCCCTTTGCTTTAATATCCAGCTTCGTTTGACAACCCAAGTTCCCTTCTCTATAGCTGTCCTATTTCCATTCCGTCCCTCTGTGTTCTTCCCCCGGGGCTTGGGACCCGGCGTTGGCCCATTACCGGACTCCTACCTAATCTAACCTACCTACCTACCTAATTAACCTAGCTATGTACTATATATATATATCCAGTCTAGAACGCCTACCTACCTAATCTACCACATACGTACCTACATACCTATTTAGTCCGGTGCATGCAATATTTTTAAATTTTTCTTTATTTTTGTATTTTTACATTATCTTCTTCTTCTTCTTCTTCTTCTTCGTTTCCTTCTTAGGACCGAGGGGCACTATATTATTTATCCAAGGGTACTGTAGTCACTCCGTCTGCTTTCACTTTGCGTTTAGGGTACAAGTATGATAGTGCATCCTTAGTTTGAAAGTATTGTATCATTTTATTGTCCATACCTCTAAGCCCCCTATTCTCTCCTGACTTTGTACATCCTGTTTTTAGTACATCTTTAAAATCTTTCCAACTGTAATGGTTCAACTTTTTGCTCACTCCTTTATGACTCACCTTATTAGTTTCCCCCCATGCGAAATAAGTTTTACTACACAGCGCTATAATGCCTTCTCCCTTCCACTCTTCTTTAAATAGCCCAGGGATTCTTTTTTGGCTGGGATCTTGAACAAAGAAATCGTTAAGAGCAATTTTCCAACTTTCCTTGTTTTCGGGTGGGACACTGTCATTTAAATTTTTGGAAGAGCAGGCGAAGTAAAGGGAATCGGTATCCATTTGACATAGTTGGAAGGTTCCAGGGCGTAAGTTTGGTTTCAGACAATCATAGTAGAATTGGAGCATCCTTAGTTTTGCGTATTGGTAGACAAAGAACCCTACTAACTCAGGAAGTCTGTGGACAACTTTGGATTTTGCAGATTGAACTTCATAAACCCCGTTTCCTAAATCATCTAACCTTCTAAACCTCCACCCGTTTACCTCTCTACTTGCACTTGATCTTTGACAATATTTAACATCCATATGTTTTTCCACGTTCGTTATAGTTCTACCGTAATACGAATTTCCCAAAAGTTTAAACATTTCCCCTTGACTGCTAAGTCTGGATCGGAATCGGCTGCTGAGCGGTGGTAGGTAACCTCATCCCCCAGTTCTTTGAAACAAGGTTTAGGTTTGAACTCAATTGCCTGATAAATCTTAGTAATTTTGAGTCCGTGTTTGAGATACCACTTAATTAGGGGAGTAGCCAGAAGAATTTTCTTTCCAAAGTAACTACCAATTAGACCCCTTCTAGGCTGTGTCATTAGGTCATTTTCCTCACAAAACGTCCTCATATGATCCCCGATGTCTTCCTTAGTAATTTCTACATTTTTGAAAATAGGCGTCATTTCTGCAAAGTAGTCCTTTTTGTCCTCGGGCACCTCTATATCCACCTCAATTAGCCCAAATAACCTATTAGCTTGAACTTGAGCGACCATCTCAGCAAACGTAAGGACTGACTTTTTCTTAGGAAGGTTGAAATGTTCATCCATAAACTCTTGCATATCCTTAGATTCTCTTAAGTCTTTATCGAATTCACACTCCCACTTTTCAATCAAATCGAAACCCCCATCCTTAATTGCTTGGGAGACCCGCTCTGTCCTTTCCCTTCTTTGCCTTCTGTCATCCGGATCCTTATTTCTATCTAAGTCACACCCATGACCGTGAAAGTAACACCCCTGAAATTGTAGGACTAATTTCTTTTCAGGAACCCACCCGTCTACTTTCGCTTTTCCCACTCTTTTCTGTCCCCCATTGTAAGCATGCTCAACTCTAACCCCCATATCCTTTGCCATGTATTCTAGCCACATAGCCTCCTTGCGCCCTTTTTGGTGAACCCGTTTGAATTTTCCCTCTTTAGTGGGCATCCATTCGGCGTAGAGACCCGTGGGCATATCCTGCATAGTGCACCAGAGGTAGAGGGCATTTGCATCGAAACCAAAAATTTGAGCAACTTTGAATCCATTAGTAATTTCAGTAACTCCTGCTTCATGGTATCTGTGAAAGACTAAACTAGGACCTCCAACAATGTTATCCTTAATCAATTTATGCCAATTTCGAGTAAACCTATTCCAAAGAGGAAGGTGGGTGTGATTAAGAAGCTTTTGCATCATTCGTTTATATGCTAAACCAGGTAGAGATATAGCCCCACTTTTAAACATGTCAATTTCCATATTTTTCCAAAATTCTACCATTTTTTCAGTTGCTTGAAGAAAGGGACCTACGTCGAGGTTGTTGTAATGAATTAAAGAGTCTCTCATTGTTTTCATGTTATAGTCTGTCCAATTTTTTGTGAATGCTGCGTAGTCTTCGTCGGAAATGGCTTGCTGCCTTAAAGTGGAATAGAACATGTCCCTACTAGGAAAGCCTTGGTCCAAAAACTCTAAGGAGGTAAATGCTTCATAGGGGAAAACACCCTTTTGTTCTGGGATTTTGAAACTTTTAAGCCATTTTGAATAGGACGTTGCGGGTGCC
>JASAND010006744.1:0-14439 GCA_030248195.1 Trissonchulus latispiculum
TTCGGGGCAGGAAAGAAGGAAGGAAGGAAAGGAAAAAACATCACTCTCGTAAGCGATTTTTGGGGCAACTTTTTAACGGAAAGTGGTACGGGGATGAAACTTCGCACACATACTAAACTCGACACGTACAATTTTTTGCGCACATAATCTGCGCATAATCTGCGCAGCTCCTGCGCAGCCTTGTTTTACACTGTCATTTGACCTTAAGCACTCATATTATGACGAAAGTTGCTCAGCTCACTTAGGGCTGTCATTTGATACCATATTTGATCACTTTTGAAAAATTTCACTTTTGCCCATTACCCCTTACCAGACCTGACCATCCAGATGGCAAAATGGAACCAGCCCAGCAAGATGGGTGAGTTGGACGGCAAAACGGACACCGGGAATGCGATGGGGGACCAGAAAACCCCTATGGACAAAGTTTTGAGAGGCTAAGTACAGTCCTATATGATGTTCCCGGAAGTCGGTACTGACCGGACCGTCCAGACGGCAAAGTGGAACCAGCCCAGCAAGATGGGTGGGTCGGACGGCAAAACGGACACCGGGAATGAGCTGGGCGCACCAGAAAATCCCTATGGACAAATTTTTGAGAGGCTATGTACAGTCCTATAAGGTGTTCCCAGAAGTCGGTACCGACCGGACTCTCCAGACGGCAAAGTGGATCCAGCCCAGCAAGATGGGTGAGTTGGACGGCAAAACGGACCCCGTAAAATAACAATAAAACCCATAAAAATAAAAAATACCATAAAACCCCTACGACAAAGTTTTGAGAGGCTATGTACAGTCCTACTGGCTTATTTCTAGGCCAAAATTTATGAGGGCTTTATGGGGCGGGGCTCGAAGTTGGGCCCCATGGCCATGGCTGACTAAAAGTGGGGGTATATTTATGAAAAAATTTGTAAATTTTTAGGGTGTTTTGTGCAAAAATTGCCAAAAATCGCTAAAAGATGACTAATTTCGGGTGTTCTTTAAGCTAAAATAGCGAAATTTTCGTTAAAACTCCGGCGATGCCGGATAATTTATAAAAAATTTGGGGTAAAAACGATAAAATTTGGAAATTGTTCGGGTTATGGGGGAGGACAAAATTTACGGGGGGAGCATTTAATGGGGGGGGGGGAAGGTCGCCGAATGGGAGGGGTGGGCGGCCACCCCAGTAAAAGTAAGCCAGGTCCTACGGTGTTCCCGGAAGTCGGTACCGACCGGACCCTCCAGACGGCAAAGTGGAATCAGCCCAGCAAGATAGGTAGGTAAGTCGGATGGCGAAACAGACACCGGGAATGAGCTGGGCGCACCAGAAAACCCGTATAGACAAAGTTTAGAGAGCCTAAGTAAAGTTTACTATGGACCACACGGAAGCGGTTACCGACCTGGCGCCTCAAACGGTGAAGTGGAACCAGACCAGCAACTTGGGTGATTCAGGCAGCAAAACTGATGGCGGGAATCGATTCTCCGTGCCCAAAAACCTTTGTACGCATAATTTGAACCTTTCATGTCGCAAAATAAGCGAAAAAACTAAGTTCAAAGTTGGACCCAAAATTCACCAACTTTAGCCGTCCAGTACCCAAAAATTTCGCGCCCGGCAGGAAAATCATATATTATATAGCAATTGAACAACGCTGATATATTCAAATTCAGCGATATAGGCAGTATTGCCCCATATATAGCGCAGTCTGACTTATTAAGGCGCCTTTGAAACATACTTTTTGGCCATTTTAGCGTTTGGGCCCACTTTGGCCCCTAGCCAAAATTATTGCCATTTTTGGCGCAACTTTCTGACGGAAAGTGGTACGGGGATAAAACTAGAGGGAAAAATGCCCTAGACGGGCATGCAGTGGCTAGAATAGGGAAAGAAGGAAGGGCGGAAAAATGCCAATATAATTGACAGTCGGCGCTGAAAATGATAGAAACTAGATTCAGCGCCGAATAGGGAAAGCAGTTGGCGCTGAAAATTATAGAAAGAAAAGAAAAGAAAAAGAAAGAAAGAAAAAGAGAAAAAGTTTACTTCCGAAAGAACATTGACGACGGACAATCATCAGTCATAATAGAAATAAAATTACAACATACATAGAAATAACGTATAAACTAAACAGCAAAAAAAAGACGACAATCCACAACAAACTAGGCAAGTATGAGTGTAGAAAAATTACCGGTCATGAATATAGTTATGCACACGTAAATACTTAGACAACAAAGGTTTACAATCGGCAATCCTTTTTTTAACAGTTTCTACATCTGGGCTACCCACGACAGTACTAGGAAGTGCATTCCATGGTTCAACGACTCTGTTACTAAAATAAAATTTGCGCAAATTTAAATTACATTTAGCTTGTCGCATTTTAAATAGATGGCCTCTAGTGTCATATCTACTAGTAAAGAAACAAAACAAATCAGTAGGAGCAATTACAGTTAAACCATAAATAATTTTATATACCAGTCAGGGGCGCAGCCAGGGGGCATGCGGGGCATGCGGCCGCATGCCCCGTCAGGATTCGGAAATATGAAAAATTAACCCGACGAAAGTAAAGCCAACTAGAAGCAAAAATTTCGCGATTTCTTTGCGAATTAAATTTATTTGTACTTTCAATGTACTAGAACAGTATTGGTGTAAGTTTGTTCCAGCAAATCTACGTCAAAACTGGACAGTCAAAATGTGTCCAAATTTATTCAAGCACAATTTTTCGGCTGCGAACTTGTCAGCAAATATTTCTGAGGCCGCCGAGTAGAATACAGTTTAAGATTCAATATTATATTTAAGGTGCTGTTATATTATTATATTATTATGTTCGAGCTTGTGTACTTTTTTCTTTAAAAGCGGCTTTATACACGCATTTTTGGGACACTTGCCGAGAGCCATTTTTCAGGAGAGTTTGCCTTTGGTCTTTTTGTTCGGGAGAAATTAGGCATCCAAATTTGAAATTTTGACAAAAATTGAACTTTTACCTTTTCTCGAAATATTGAGGCGTGCATGTTTCTTCATGAAGTACCATAGCCCAAAAAACCCACGATTCTTGCCATGAGTACTCCTATAGGACCTCCTTTTATGCCAAATTACAGCCTTATAGCTCGCACCAGTATTAAAACTTTCCTTTCGTTAGCCAAAATTTTTTTAATTTTTGCCAAAACTTCAACTTTGAAGAGTAATTCCCTTAGATGCAGATAAGGCACAGATGTCTAGTATGTTTCCGCAGATTGGGGCACATTTGCCAAATCACATTGACAAATGGCAACCTTGAAGCAAGGGTCTTGCAGCCAGCAGAAATTTTTAATTAATTATGTTGGTAGTTGTGAAAAGGGGGGGGGTGGGGTCGGGCACATAAACGCGACGGCTGCACATGACTGGAAGGCAGCTAAGATCTCAGTACCCGATATTTTTTGACCACACCCATGCTATATATCTTCGCCATAAAGTGGGCCAACCGACAAAGTCGGGGCAAAAGTTTAGTTGCCCCCCCTTAATTGGTCGTGAATGGGTGTGGGAAGGTAACAGAAGACCGTGGATGGCATCTGTCTTGAGAAGCTGGCCCCTCCTCCACGGTTGTAGTCATCATTCGAGGTGGCACTCCTGGCCAAGGGCTGTGTATCCGGGGATGAGCACCGGCACCCTAGACCCAGACAAGGGTAGGAGAATTCTCCGTTGGGTTATATACCTTTATATACCTTTTTTATTATGTGGTAAAAAACCACAGAACTTGGCAGATTAATGTATTCATGCCTGCCTGGTGGCACCTCTGATCATTTTTAGGTAAAAAATGCCAATTTTTGGATTTTTCTAAAAACATATATAGCCAAATTGGGTACTTCTAATAGAACGAGGAGCAACTTTTCTACTAGAACTAACTATGTGTCTAAAATGCAGCTAACTACTAAGTGTATGTACCAATGTTTGTGAAAATTAGGTGATTACGCCCTGCATTAGCAGTGTCAGATTAAGCTACCAATGTTACCACTGTTATTTGGTGACATTTCCAAGATGTGAGTCAATTACTCACAGAGTTTTGGCAGAATCGTCTGAAATTTAAATTTTACAAGCAAACGAGTGTACCAAGATATGCAGGAAGTTAGGCTACTACGCCGTGGTACAGGGGTTAGAAATGCTAAATTGTTTTCTCGAACGATGGGAGTCGATTGCTCCAAAAAGTTCAAAGATAGTAGAGTATACTGAACGACGGACGCGTCATATTTAAAAAAGGATTTTATAATCGGATTCAGCAGGTCAAAGAACCCCCCTATAAGTATCTTTTCGGCAAAATTAAAGACAAAAAATGCTTTGACCCCATTTTTATTGCGCTTAGCTAGCTTTCAGGCCTAAAAATAAAGGCTATTTTTTAACAAAAAGTGAGCTAGCATACTAACCAGAAAACCAAAATCTTTGAAACTTGGCCAAAGTTTGCCCCTATTAAAGCCTAATAACTGGTAAAAAGCTGGGATAGGATAGGGGCCGCCAATTTTATTAGATCGAAAACGGCGCATGGTCACTTAGCAACGTTTTGCCAAATTTCGAAATGTCACCTTTTATTGCTGAAAAAGACAGCAACGCTCGAACACAGGAATACTTTTATTATTTAGTGCTAGTAACAGTTAACATTCGTGGCAAAAATATCGGAATTGGTTAAGCTGTTAATCTACCACAGCTGAAAAACCTTTTTCAAACAATCCAATTTTGGTTCAAAATTTTAACTTTAGCGATCTGCTAGAATCGATGTGTGTTAGATATAATAATGCCCACTACCGACTATTTTACCTTGCTATGTTAGCTAATCATGTGCCAAGGTAAGTCTCTCAGAACAAGTTTGGCAAAACTGTTCGTAGCACACCCCCACCCTTTAAGGTGAATACTAATAAATTCGCTAGTGCATAAACTTTCACAAGATGGTGTGAATTTGGCTTAAACATATATACTAATTAGATTTACTGATGGCTTATCAGCACATCAATATTCAGCCATCAGTATTTTTATGCCTGATTTTCAAAAATCGTGGTCCGCATGCCCCGTCACAAAGTTCTAGCTGCGCCACTGATACCAGTACAAGGTCAGCAATTAACCTACGCATTTCTAGCAAGTCTAACTTCAGAATGTGACAACAATAACTGTAAGATATATCACCAAAACCAGGCAGGTCTGCGCAAAACTTCATCTGAACCTTCTCTATGGCCTCAAAATCTCTTTTCAGATAAGGATTCCATTGATAAAATAAGATAAAAAAGATAAAAGTGTCATTGATCGTTAAAAATGTTGTGTTGGAAAAGCAGTCGCGAAGGCTCAAGTAAGTCTAAAAGTAGACAACCCAGCGGCTGTCTCTATGTTGCTGTTTAAGATAAAATTGTACGAGAAAGCAGCCGCTCATATCATCATATTGTAATTCACGCGAGTAGGTATAAAACCCAGTCACAGTTAATGAGATTACCTTATCGACGTAACATTGTTAGAGAAGTGAACCGTTGAGCTGGACATATCGCAATTCACGCGAATAGGATGGACGGAGGAATTCCGTTTTCCACGCTACCCAACTGCATTCCCCATTCGGCGCTGAATCTAGTTTCTACAAATTTTCAGCGCCGACTGCTTTCCCTATTCGGCGCTAAATCTAGTTTCTATAATTTTCAGCGCCGACTGCTTTCCCTATTCGGCGCTGAATCTAGTTTCTATCATTTTCAGCGCCGACTGTCAATTATATTGGCATTTTTCCGCCCTTCCTTCTTTCCCTATTCTAGCCACTGCATGCCCGTCTAGGGCATTTTTCCCTCTAGTTTCTTGCATTTTTCCGCTGTAGAGCTTTTGTTCGCAGGTTTAATAAAATAAAATGAATAGACTGCCGTAAAACAATTTGAAAAAACCAGATAGCACGTATATATGTATTGTAAGCACGTTTTTGGCATTTTTTGTCATTTCTACGGAGCATTACCTGTTGGATAATTTTGGAGCATTTTGGAAAACAGGTTGAAGGGGGCGAACGCCCACCGTGGGGGTGGGGGGTAGTCGCGCTTCGTGGGGGAGCGAACATTAGAAAAACGCAATTGTTTCCATACGAATTGCACATCAGCGACTTTTACAAAGGTTGCCGGAAAACATGATGACAGGGGCCGAACGCCCATTGGGGGGGCGCGCTGCGTGGGGTTGCGGAAATTTGAAAACGCTGTTGTCTCTTCATCAGAAAACGTTTCTAAAGGATATTTTGGAACAGAGGTTGGAGGGGGCCGAACGTCCACCGGGAGGGGGGGGGCGTCGCGTTGCGTGGGATTGGGGAAACTTGAAAAACGCAAATTGTTTCTGCATCACAAAACGTTTCTAAAGGATATTTTGGAACAGAGGTTGGAGGGGGCCGAACGTCCACCGGGAGGGGGGGGGCGTCGCGTTGCGTGGGATTGGGGAAACTTGAAAAACGCAAATTGTTTCTGCATCACAAAACGTTTCCAAAGAGTATTTTGGAACACAGGTTGGAGGGGGGCCGAATGCCCACCGGGGGGGGGGGGGCGTCGCGCTGCGTGGGGGAGGTAACATTTGAAAAGACGCAATTGTTTCCGTACGTACGTGTACATCAGCGACTTTTACAAAGGTTTGCCGGAAAACATGATGGGGGGGGTAGTCGCGCAGCGTGGGGAGCGAACATTTGAAAAACGCAATTGTTTCTGCATCATAATACGCTTATCAGAAAATGTTTCCCAAGAGTATATATATATATTTTGGAACACAGGTTGGAGGGGGGCCGAATGCCCACCGGGGGGGGGGGGGAGGCGTCGCGCTGCGTGGGGGAGGTAATATTTGAGAAGACGCAATTATTTCCGTACGCATGTGTACATCAGCGACTTACATAAGCCGAACGCCCACAGGGCCAGGGCGCCACAGACCGGTAGGGATATTTTAGAGGGGTCCTCCGATGACAAAAATTGTTCGCCTAACCAAGGCTTTTCATTTGTTACCGATCATGGCCACTTTTGCATTTTGCAAATTTTGAATTTTGACCATTTTTCCGGTCGGGTGGCACAGTCCGCTAGGGACACTTTAGACGGGTTCTTCAATGGCAAAACTTGTTCGCCTCAGCAAGAGTTTTCATTTAATACCGAACTTGACCACTTTCGGAAATTTGGAATTTTGGCAATTTATGACCAGTCCGGACCCCTGGCCAGAGCGCCACAGACCGGTAGAGACACTTTAGATAGGTCCTACAATGACAAGAAATGTTCGCCTCACCAACAATTTTCACTTGATACAAAACTTTTCCTCTTTTGCAAAAATGAATTTTTGGCCATTTTGGAACGGTGCGGATCCTGGTCAGGGCGCCACAAGGCTCCGGGCGAAACCTACTATACCCTATGCTTTAGTTCTCCCGCAGCCCACCCCATATAAGAAAGCTGTGGACTGTGGACTGCACACTGTGGAGCTTTCTGTATAAGAGGCTAAAGTTGGTGTTGAAATGAGAAAATGAACCGCGCACGATTACCCTCTCCTTCCTCGAATCACAATAGATTCAAATGTTCGCCTCATCAAGGGCTTTCATTTGATACCAAACTTGGCCACTTTTGGAAAAATCGATTTTTGGCCATTTTGGGCCCGGTTCCCGGTCCGGACCCCTGGCCAGGTCGCCACAGGGGTCCGGGCCAAACCTACCATAGCCTATGCTGTAGTCCTCCCGCAGCCCACCCCAAATCCCAAATAAGAAAGACCTGCTCACTGTGGAGCTTTCTGTATAAGATGCTAAAGTTGGTGTTGAAATGAGAAAAATGAACCGCGCACGATTACCCTCTCCTTCTTCGAATCACAATAAATTCAAATGTTCGTCTCATCAAGGGTTTTCATTTGATACAAAACTTGACCACTTTTTGAAAAATCGATTTACAAAACCTCAGCCCAGCAGCTCTCATGTGCAGAGCTCCATAGTCCGTACGCCCAGACCCCCCTCCCCTTTACACACGAAGTTTCGACCCCTGGCCAGAAAGTAACAGGGGACAAATCCGAAATTCATATACCCACTGTCAATCTAGACCATGGGGCCATGCTCCTCGCCGAACCTCAGACCCAATGGCCCAGTTCAGCTGCCGCTAACCCGGAAAATAGGATTGACCATTTCCGACCGTGTAGCCGAATGGTTAAGGCGCCGGACTTCGGATCGAAAGGTCCTAGGTTCGATTCCCGCCTTAGCCATAATGACGTTACATTGTTTCCTTGAGCAAGAAACTTAGGTCACTGCTCCGCCGGTCGGATGAGGCGTTAAACTGGTGGGCCCGTGTGCTGCCTTGCGCAGCGGTAGTGCACGCTAAAGAACCCTTAATCCACTTATCGTCAAGAGTAGGGCGCGGTGTTCCCGGTGGAAGGTACCCCATTGGGATATACAAGCACTTCTGCAATGTGGTCCACCTACCCCCTGCGAGGGAGTGTTGGGTGCAAACGAGTCATGTACTCAAAATGGAGCACACAACTTTCCGGGTTTGTCTCTGATCCCACCCCATCTGCGCTTGGGGATTGGAGTGTCGAAAGATGCTGTGCTCCTCTACCTTGCGTATGAGCAGTTAATGGATGTCTTACTACCGGAGCCGAAAGGCCAAGAAGGTGTCTGCTCCAGCTTCCCATTGTGGGACAGCATTCAGGCGACGAAGCGAGAGTCATACTAGCTATGACTGATGGGGAGAGACAAAGGTTAGCGCCCTCATATAGCCTTTGGCTGAGTAGCCCGGCAATAACAACAACAACAACAAAAACTATGTCCGAAAAAATCGAAATCCTGCTATGTACACAGACCTATGGGAAGGTCCAACCTACTCCATACTCATTTCCCCAGAAACAGGGAAAACGTTGTTCAAAAAAACCCCATATGGTATAGGAAATCTAAGAGCTCCGACGGTGGGGTCGAAAAAAAGTGAGAGAAAGTCGTGCACTGAAAAATTCAATCTGCCATATCTCAAGAACGGCTCGGCCGATTTTGCTCAAACTTGTAGAGCATGGACCCCTCGTGAAGGGCTTTCTGCTGGTACAATATGAAGGCTCTAGCTCAACTCTTCCGCGCACCAGGGGGAAACTATGTTCCAACACTGCGCAATACGCCTTTTTCCCTATTCTAGGTAGTGCGCTGACGTGCACTATATACCTGGCATACTTACACATACTAAACTCGACACGTACAATTTTTTGCGCACAAAATCTGCGCAGCCTTGTTTTACACGGTCATTCGACCATTTTCACTCATATTATAGGAGTCGCTACCGCGACCCCTATGATATACAGCACGCCTAACCCGTAATGCAGATTGTATTATTAGCATAGATCCTTTTACAGAAAGGGCGCTACTAAAAATGAAATAATATGAACAAGTAACGTGTCAGACGTTTTAGCCGGTTTTTTAAACCATTTAAACATATATATATATAATGCGTGCATATACATTACCCTGCACGAGAAGAGGTAACAGTTGACGAAATTGTCAAGTTAACGACTTTCGTAAACTGTTCGCCTTTTTTGCCAATGTTCACGAATGTCGGAACTCGCACACGAAGTATCGAACACTTCGCGATTTCGTCAAGTGTTACCCTTCTCGTGCAGGATATATATAACAAACTATACCTGGAGTCAATGTTTGAACAGTTATGCCCGCGAAAGTTCGTTGTCCTCGGTGAGCACTAAGATTTTGAACAGGTGCAGATGCTCTTATCCTTTTCTGACCAGAAGGTTTCGCAGTCATGCCACCTTTCAAATCGGCAATATCTGAAGAATATATACGTATACAGTACATCGCCCTTGGTCTGACAAAAGGACCTAACTGAAAACTCAAAATTTAAAGTTATGGCCTTTTGAAAATTTCAGTAAAGAAAAAACTTGTTTTTGAATTTATGTAGGTTTATTTTTCGCAAACTTTTTAGTCATACTTATTACTGAAATACCTCCGGTTCGGACAATACGTTTTTCTGTCTTAGCCGTTGGGTTCTGTTATTTTGGTAATTTATTTACTAATTACTTTTCACTTAGGTCTCTTTGCCATACCAAAATTTTCTCCTTGACACACAAAATTATTTGCCCTAACTGCACACTTTTTTCAAAAAATCAAACAATCCGACGTCAGTAGCTCTCACTTCTGCCTTTTTCGACTTACCTCTATCAATTTAAGCTTAATATGGTCCTACATAACAGTTTCTAGAAAGAGAGGTTATGTATTCAAGGTTCACGTTGTTTCTGCAGAAAGTACGTCATAGATAGTGAAAAAGCTCGCATAAATAAAACAAATAGCCGGTACAATATTTGGATTGACTGGTTTTTGAGAATTAAATGCAATTCCAAACACACCGGACAAGAAAAGCTGCTAACATGGCGTTTGTTATTAAAGTTAGCGTCATTTTGTCAAAAAGGGTATTTCTGTTAACGCAGTAATTTAAAATTAAGTAAGCAGCATTTGCTGTATGCAAGGAACTGTTACTGATTGCTGGATCATTAATAGTTAAGCATTTTACAGGAAAAATTAGAAGAATGTAAAATTTGATGGCAAAAAGACCTAAGTAAGCCATAACAAATATCAAATCAGTGAATATGTAGTGTGCAATGTGTAGAAATCATAGTGTGTCAAAATGACCTATGTGACTTAGGTCCCTGTAAGAGACCAGTTATCACCATTTCTGAACATAGTGCCGAATAACAAATGGCTTTAACTTCTTCGTTTTAGCTCGTACAGATACGTCCTTTTGCCAGATTAAACTCAGCACTTAAGGAAACCTAAATCTGCAAAAAACGCCATTTCGACCGTTTGGTCTAGTTAGGTCCTTTTGCCAGATCAAGGGCGTATGTCATATATTTTCATAATAAGTTTCAAGAACGTGTTGATAGAATTAAAATTGGTGAATTAGTGTCCGTCCAGTAGCAGGCTGGCAAAGTTCATACAACAAATTGATTTGAACAACCAAACAACCATAGTACCTACTTATTTATCCATTTTCAGTATGTGTTTCGCTAGATGTATATATCAGTCGATTTCTGGCTGGGGTTTTTCACTGAGGGAGGCCCCCATTTTTGGGTTCCCCTCCCTACTCGACCCTTCCCCCCACTTTTGGGCTTTCCCCCTCTTACCCTAAGGTGCTTAGAAATTGCCAAATGTTTAGGATTTTTGGTCAAAATTATCAAAAAGTTTCCGGCGACGGTCAAAAGTCGTCTATTTTGGTGCTAAAACTTACTTTTTAGCTTGCCTAGTTATAGCAGAAAAAGCGGAAAACATGCTATTTATACTGTATTTTTAGCCCATTTTATCCCCCCGCTTTTGTACCTCCCCTCCCCACTAGTAGGGGAGCGTCCCCCACTTATTTCTGCCAAGAGAAACCCTGGACTGATAGGGGCTCAGATTCCTGGAGGGGGAGGCGAACATTTTTTCGAAAAATGCTTCAATTGCTGAGCAAACAATTAAACTATATATTTTAAACAAATTCATCCTTAAAATAGCTAAAATTGCCTAAAAAAGTCCAAAAAATGCGACGTCGGGAAAATTTTTGAACGTTCACATGCAAACGTTTACTCAATTTTGGGTTCTGGGGAAGACCTGAATCCGGGGGGGGGGCGATCCAAATGTGAGGGTGGAACGGATTTTTGGGGCCCCCTGTAGGAAAAAGCCGTCGAATGCAAGTTCCATCCAGCGAATTCCATTTTTTGACCCATCGTCACTTTTATGAACCCAAGTCTGAATCTCTCAGAAATTGACTGATATATCTTTTTATGCAGTTTATTACACAACGAACGGCTTACCACAAAAATTAAAGTTTATTAAAGGAGCGTGATCATCAACTTCTAACCGCACCAACAGTAAAGATACCGACATTGCATATCTGCCCCGCAAAAAATCATGGATCCAAATACCGTTGCCAGTAGAAACAAACTCAATGACTGAGTCCGGTTGTGTATACCGTTATGTATTTTGTATATGCTTCAGCACTCTAACAGACATAGTATATACAAGTAACAAAAATGCTCCGCACAAAAGGGGATAATGTGTGTTGGGCCTATGTCTGTCGTTTAAATTCCGGTTGAGAAAGCAAGTATATAAATCCGACACAGCAAGTTTGGGTGGGTGGTTCTATGGCGAAAGTTGTTCAGTTCGATGCGGGCCTTCATTTGACTCGAAATTTGACCACTTTTGAAAATTTTAATTTTTGACGCAAAATCGCCTAAGTCCCCACCCCACCCCACCACAGGCCTCTACAGCCACTTTAGGTACGCACTTCTATGACAAAAGTTGCTCAGTTCGATGCGGGCTTTCATTTGGTACCAAATTTGACCACTTTTGAAAATTTTAATTTTTGACCCAAAATCGCCTAAGTCCCCACCCCACCCCACAACAGCCCTCTACAGCCAATTTAGGTACGCACTTACTACAAAAATTGCTCAGTTCGATGCGGGCTCTCATTTGGTACCAAATTTGACCACTTTTGAAAATTTTAATTTTTGACCCAAAATCCCCCCCACCCCACCCCACCACAGGCCTGGCAACTTAGCTTCTATGACAAAAGTTGCTCAGTTCGATGCGGGCTTTCATTTGGTTGGTACCAAATTTGACCACTTTTGAAAAATTTTATTTTTGACCACTTGACCCCCTACCCGATTTACCCTTCAAACGGCAAAGTGGAGCCAGTCCAGCAAAATGGGTGGGTCGGACGGCAAAACGGACTCCGGGAATGAGCTGGGCGCACCAGAAAACCTCTATAGACAAAGTTTTGAGAGGCCATGCACAGTCCTATATGGTGTTCTTGTAAGTCGGTACCGACTTGACCCTCCCGACAGCAAAGTGGAACCAGCCCAGCAAAATGGGTGGGTCGGACGGCAAAACGGACACCGGAAATGAGCTGGGCGCACCAGAAACCCCTATGGACAAAGTTTTGAGAGGCTATGCACAGTCCTATATGGTGTTCTTGGAAGTCGGTACCGACTTGACCCTCCCGACAGCAAAGTGGAACCAGCCCAGCAATATGGGTGGGTCCGACGGCAAAAACTGCTTACGGGAATCAATTCGCCGTGCCAGAAAACCTTTGTATGAAAAAGAATTGAGCTTTCTAAGTTGAATACACAGCGAGAAATTTCGATTTTTCATTTTTCAAATTTTCACCATTTTTGACCGGCCACTGTGGTCGCATGGGAAGTGGATAGAGAAACGAGACTTAGCTATTTAGTTAGTTCAATATATGTAGTTTCTGAATATAAAAAGAAATCGGCTCCAGCTCTTAACCTTCGAGCCGCGCAGCGACCACAAAAATGGTCACTTTTCGCTCTGAGCCGACTTTGCGGCGCCGCTGCGGCGCTGTGGCGCACCTGCGGCGCAAAAAAAGTAGCGATTCTTAAATGGCGCATGGGGTACTACCAGACCCTATACCCCTTTAAGGTCCGGCCTCCGCTGCAGATTACAGTGAAAGAGGCGGAAGTCAGGACAATACGACCATTAAATAGGAGAAACCGGAAAAAAAACATCGCCGCCATAACCGGTCCGGGGCGCAACTTTTTAACGGAAAGTGATACGGGGGCTGAAACTTCGCACATACTAAACTCGATGTGCTCTACAATTTGCGCATGAAATCTGCGCAGAAATCTGCGCAGCCTCTGCGCAGCTTATTTTACGGTGTCTCCAGGGACTTTTGACACATATTATAGGGGTCGCGCCGCGGCCTATGATCTACCTGGCTTTTCCTGGGCAAAAATTTCTGGGGGGAAAGGTCTGGGGGGCTCGGATTTCTGGAGGGGAAGAAAAACTCTTCAAAAAATGCTTAAAATTTTTTGCTGCTGAGCTAAAAAATTAACTATTTTTAACTTAAATTTAAGCTTAAAATCGCTCAAAAATGCTTAAAAAGGGGTATATATTAATTTACCCTCAAAACCCTATTTTTCCGGGCATTTTAGAGTTCTGGGGGATTCTAGGAGGGCAACACAATGATCTGAGGGAACGAATTTCTGGGGCCCCACCCCCTGTAGGAAAGCCAGGTACTCTGCACTCATATGGTGACAGTTGGCGAAATCAAATTCGCGAACTTTGGCAGATTGATTGTGATTTTCGTCAACTTCTGCGATTTCCATCAACTTCGCGAACTCCCAATTATCCCAACTGTCACCATTTGGGTGCAGTGTACTGTGTGAATTTTGACTAAGTGAAGCAAAAACTTAAATGGTCATATCTCACTAGCCAGTCATCTGATTTCACTAATTTAAGAAGTTCCTGAACCAGCAGAGTCACCTCTTTCTTTTGAGTGACTTTATCGCGACGATGGGACCGTCACGCGCGCGCATCCGCGTGCGCCTTCGGCGTGTCTCGATGGCACGTGTTGATGTGCTTCCCCTGTTCTCCGTAAATTCTACCGGAAATTACAAAAAACGATTGCCTGAGTAACGAGGGACGATGCTATTAGGTTTTTGTGGCATAGTGAGGCCACAGAAATAGGTATTCAGGTTATGAAGAGTCGAAATTTCCCCTGATTGGTTTTTCGAACCTA
>JASAND010006745.1:0-27890 GCA_030248195.1 Trissonchulus latispiculum
TTATAAAATAATAGAAAACAAGAACAAAAAGTGCACCTTCGTCGCATGTAAAATACATATGAGTCTTCGTAGGCAGGTTGTACATAAGCAAAAACTAGCCTGTAAAATACATATGAGTTCCGTAGGGAGGTTGTAAATTAAGGAAAACAAGTTGCAACCGCTTAACATATGAGCCTGTCCTACAACGAGGCTCATATTGGCGTCCACATTAAAGCCTCATTAAAGAACCTCAGCTCTATCCACATTACGGAAAATGAATAGACGTTGGTTGTGGCCCAGAAGAAATGGACTGAAGTGAACTACGATTGCTCAAGCTGAACTGTACATGCAACCTGATGTTTCCTGAAACACTATGACACACCTAATATTTCGCGATACGCTGTGGTACACGGTACACCTAATGCATTCTCGAAACACGTTCACATTATACACAAGCAGAATGCGTTCCCACTTGGCTGTGAGTCAGAGCGCCTCATGGCATACCGTATTGAGCATATGCACACTATAATGACTGATCAACAAGCTATGTGAAGGACAATTTGTAGTGAAAAGCTTTATGCAATATGTATTTATATAAAAGTAAAATATATATATATATACAAGTAACAAAAATGCTCCGCACAAGAGAGGATAATATGTGTGTGTTGGCTGTATCGTATATATATATATATATATCCTTTAAATATCCTTTAAATATATAATAAATATAAATAGGTATACGTATATATCCTTTAAATTCCGGTTGAAGAAGTAAAGACAAAAGTTTCATGGGCACGTGACGTTATTTGGCACAGCAAATATTGGTGGATGGTTCCATGTCAAAAGTTGCTCAGCTCACATAGGGCTTTCATTTGATACCAAATTTGACCACTTTTGAAAAATTTTATTTTTGACCCAAAATCGCCTAAGTCCCCACCCCACCACAGCACTCTACAGCCACTTTGGGTACGCAGTTCTATGACAAAAGTTGCTCAGTTCCATGCGGGCTTTCATTTGGTACCAAATTTGACCACTTTTGAAAATTTTAATTTTTGACCCAAAATCGCCTAAGTCCCCACCCCACCCCACCACAGCCCTCTACAGCCACTTTAGGTACGCACTTTTATGACAAAAGTTGCTCAGTTCGATGCGGGCTTTCATTTGGTACCAAATTTGACCACTTTTGAAAACTTTCATTTTTGACCGAAAATCGCCTAAGTCCCCACCCCACCACAGCACTCTACAGCCACTTTGAGCATGCAGTTCTATGACAAAAGTTGCTCAGTTCGATGCGGGCTTTCATTTGGTACCAAATTTGACCACTTTTGAAAATTTTCATTTTTGACCCAAAATCGCCTAAGTCCCCACCCCACCCCACCACAGCCCTCTACAGCCACTTTAGGTACGCACTTTTATGACAAAAGTTGCTCAGTTCGATGCGGGCTTTCATTTGGTACCAAATTTGACCACTTTTGAAAACTTTCATTTTTGACCGAAAATCGCCTAAGTCCCCACCCCACCACAGCACTCTACAGCCACTTTGAGCACGCAGTTCTATGACAAAAGTTGCTCAGCTCGCTTAGGGCTTTCATTTGGTACCAAATTTGACCACTTTTGAAAACTTTCATTTTTGACCGAAAATAGCCTAAGTCCCCACCCCACCACAGCACTCTACAGCCACTTTGAGCATGCAGTTCTATGACAAAAGTTGCTCAGCTCGCTTAGGGCTTTCATTTGGTACCAAATTTGACCACTTTTGAAAACTTTCATTTTTGACCGAAAATCGCCTAAGTCCCCACCCCACCCCACCACAGCACTCTACAGCCACTTTGAGCATGCAGTTCTATGACAAAAGTTGCTCAGTTCGATGCGGGCTTTCATTTGGTACCAAATTTGACCACTTTTTAAAAATTTTATTTTCGACCACTTGACTGACCCTACAAACGGCAAAGTGGAACCAGCCCAGCAAAATAGGTACGTCGGACGGCAAAACGGACACCGGGAATGAGCTGGGCACACCAGAAAACCCCTATAGACAAAGTTTTGAGAGGCCAGGTAGAGCCTACTATGGACCTCCAGGAAGCGGTTTCCGACATGACCCTCCAGACGGCAAAGTGGAACCAGCACAGCAAGATGGATGAGTCCTACGGCAAAAAGGACACCGGGAATGAGCTGGGCGCACCAGAAAACCCCTATAGACAAAGTTTTGAGAGGCCAGGTAAAGCCTACTATGGACCTCCAGGAAGCGGTTTCCGACTTGACCCTCCCGACGGCAAAGTGGAACCAGCCCAGCAAGATGGGTGGGTCTGACGGTAAAACTGACTGCGGGAATCGATTCCCCGTGCCAGAAAACCATTGTATGGAAGATTTGAGCGTTCAAAGTTAAATAGATAGCGAGAAATTTCGATTTTTCATTTTTCGAATTTTCGCCATCTTTGACGGGCCACTGTGGTCGCTAGGGAAGTGATAGAGAAACGCAACCTGGACCGTTAGTTAGTTCAATATATGTAATTTCTGGATATAAAAAGAAATCAGCTCCAGCTCGTAACGTTCGACCTGAGCGACGACCACAAAAATGGTCACTTTTCGCTATGAGCCGACTTTGCGGCGCTGTGGCGCAGCTGCGGAGCAAAAAAAGTTGTGATTCTTAAATTCTTTAGAGGGTACTACTAGACCCCATAGCCCTTTAGGTTGGCCCACCGCTGCAGATCACGTGAAAGCGGCGAACATTATGTACAATACAACCATCAAATAGGAGAAACCGGAAAAAAAACATCGCCGCCATAACCGGTCCGGGGCGCAACTTTTTAACGGTAAGTGATACGGGGCTGAAACTTCACAGACATACTAAACTCGATGTGCTCTACAATTTGCGCATGAAATCTGCGCAGGATTTTGCGCAGCTTCTGCGCAGCTTATTTTACACTGTCTCCAGCCACTTTTCACGCGACCCCTATGACAAGTAATTAAAATGCTCCTCCGGAGCATGAAAAAGTAATATGGGTGGTGGTTGGTGAGGTTGGAAAATCAAGGGAGGACTAGTTTTGAAAATGCTTAATATGGGGCTAGGTTCAAAAAAAGAAGAGGACTAGGTTGTGGGCGAATTAATATGGGCACAGCTTCGCCGAGCAACCCATATTCGCGGACTGAAGAAGTTATACACATAACACAAACGTATACCAGTGTTCAAATTTAGTTACGGTGCGTAAATAATATATACAACTCTGATTAACGAGTTTTAATGGAAGCAAACATTTGTTTCAACAAACTCTTAATATTAGTGTGCATTTTTACCATTTATAAGAAAAGCCTATATTTCAACAATAATTTCAGGACTCTCCGACGATCTTCTATTTCCATTGAACCGCTAGCTTTACAATCATAGCCTTGGTTTTTTCTCGTTGCTTGCCGTAGTCCAGCACAACCAAATTACTATACGTATAGTATACGTATAGTTTACGTACGTATATATACCTAGCTAATCTAACTTTTTATCAAGCAACTTGCAGCGATTGTTGAACTGCTGGAATTGTTGTTATTGCCGACATTAATCGCTTTGTATATGACAATCTCCATGGCGAAGCGTGAAAGCCCGCGAATATGGGTTGCTCGGCGAAGCTGTGCCCATATTAATTCGCCCACAACCTAGTCCTTTTTAGATTTGCTTCTATTTTTAAGATTTGCTTCTATTTTTAAGATTTGCTTCTATTTTTAAGATTTGCTTCTATTTTTAGATTTGCTTCTATTTTTAAGATTTGCTTCTATTTTTAGATTTGCTTCTATTTTTAGATTTGCTTCTATTTTTAGATTTGCTTCTATTTTTAAGATTTGCTTCTATTTTTAAGATTTGCTTCTATTTTTAAGATTTGCTTCTATTTTTAGATTTGCTTCTATTTTTAAGATTTGCTTCTATTTTTTAAGATTTGCTTCTATTTTTTAGATTTGCTTCTATTTTTAAGATTTGCTTCTATTTTTAAGATTTGCTTCTATTTTTAGATTTGCTTCTATTTTTAAGATTTGCTTCTATTTTTAAGATTTGCTTCTATTTTTAAGATTTGCTTCTATTTTTAAGATTTGCTTCTATTTTTAAGATTTGCTTCTATTTTTAAGATTTGCTTCTATTTTTAGATTTGCTTCTATTTTTAAGATTTGCTTCTATTTTTAGATTTGCTTCTATTTTTAGATTTGCTTCTATTTTTAGATTTGCTTCTATTTTTAAGATTTGCTTCTATTTTTAAGATTTGCTTCTATTTTTAAGATTTGCTTCTATTTTTAGATTTGCTTCTATTTTTAAGATTTGCTTCTATTTTTAGATTTGCTTCTATTTTTAAGATTTGCTTCTATTTTTAAGATTTGCTTCTATTTTTAAGATTTGCTTCTATTTTTAGATTTGCTTCTATTTTTAAGATTTGCTTCTATTTTTAAGATTTGCTTCTATTTTTAAGATTTGCTTCTATTTTTAAGATTTGCTTCTATTTTTAAGATTTGCTTCTATTTTTAAGATTTGCTTATATTTTTAAGTTTTTCTTCTATTTTTAAGATTTGCTTCTATTTTTAAGATTTGCTTCTATTTTTAGATTTGCTTCTATTTTTAAGATTTGCTTCTATTTTTAAGATTTGCTTCTATTTTTAAGATTTGCTTCTATTTTTAGATTTGCTTCTATTTTTAAGATTTGCTTCTATTTTTAGATTTGCTTCTATTTTTAAGATTTGCTTCTATTTTTAAGATTTGCTTCTATTTTTAAGATTTGCTTCTATTTTTACGTCTATCTGCAACGGAGGCAACGCTTACGATTTATTTCTCTGATTATTATTGGATCGACTCTTATATTTCTCTGATTATTTGTGATTATTATTTTCTCTGGGCTTATTTAATTCCTTATGGCGGCCACTGCTCGTACTTGTCCTGCATGCAAGGAAGTTATTGGAAATGTCAGATCCGTTTCATGTCACTGTTGCTCGGCGGTCTATCATACTGCCTGCGCTATTGGGGAGTCCGCTCTCAATGTATCGACGGGTGTGGTTTATCTATGCCCTTCGTGCATAGATGTGGTGCCTACTATTCCCAATCTGAAGAAGGAAATGGACGTGATGAAGCAGGAGTGGACGGCAATGCGATCGTTAATGGAGCAGTATGTTCAGTCTTCAACCGGTCCCGGAGCTCCGCCGGCCCCTAGTCGTGATGCTATGGCTTCTTTCCAGGAACGTTTCGACCTCTTGGAGACGAAGCTTGACAGCTTCATGACTAACTTTGATATGGAACATATGCTTGGTGCGTTGGTCACCACTATTACTACCTCTACCGCAGAAGCTCTTTTTGCTTGTCTGTCTGAGTGGGACGAGCGGAAGGAGAAGAAAGATAAAATTTGTGGTTTTGGGATCCCTGAATCTACTGAAAAATCTGACCTTCAGCTTATTCGGGAGGCGGCGGAACAGGCGGGTCTGGACTCTTCTACCATCACCGAGGCCAAAAGGGATGCCCCCCAGCGAGCGGGCCCTAAACTCCTCAAAATCCGTGTTTCTGATCAGCTGGCCAAGAAGGCTTTCTTGGAAGCTGCCAGATCACAGAAGTTCCCTAGGGATTGGGGTTTCCGTCGGGATATGACCTTTCGCGAGCGCGAAGCAATGCGAACCGCTGCCATAAATCATCGTGGTGGTCTAATGTCGGTTGGGATGCGACCTGTGGTGGAAACGAGAGCCGATGCGGGTAATACTTCTGCTGCTGTTCACTCTACTACGGCTGCAACTGTTTCTGCCCCGCATTCCGTTGGGCAGAACTCTGACTTGGATCTACAGCAGGCTCCATCTACTTATGCTGCTGCTGCTGCTGCTACTGCAGGGGCTGGTCGAAGGACCACGGTCCTTCCCAGCCGGCCTCTGCGCAGGCGTCCCCAGGTCCCTTTCCAGCCATACCGACCGGCCTATGGCGACCCGGGAGCTGATTATCTCTCTAGAGCTGAGTACCTGGCTTTAGCGAGAGGCCAATTTGCAATCAATCACAGTCAGCAGGGAAACTGAATCTGAATTTTGGACGCTCTGTTCTTAAATATAAATGTACGTATGTTTACGAACCTAGTAATTTGAAGTGTTATTTCTCGAATGTCAATGGTATACTTAGTAAGAAGTTTGAGCTTTTTAAACTTTTAAGTTCTAAAAAATTCGATGTTCTTAGCTTAGTTGAAACAAAGATAGATGAACAAATAGATGACGTTTGTTTGTTATCAGGGTCAAACTACTACATCATTAGAAAAGACAGAAACAAGCATGGAGGAGGTGTTTGTATTTTACTACGCAATGAAATTAATTACACCATTCCCGCTTTGAGTTCTAGATTGCACTCAGAAATGATTGTTGTTGATGTTGTTTTTAGAAATGTGCGTGTTAGACTTGTTTGTGTATACAGACCCCCCAATGATCAAAATGCACTTGATCTAGTGATACAGGATTTACGTTTAGCTTGTTCCGCCAGGAATAATTCAAAACTGATTATTTGTGGGGATTTTAATCTTCCGAAAATTAATTGGGAACTACTAACCGGACAAAGTCAGAAGGATTGGGATTTTTTGAATTGTCTTGCAGAGTTGCATTTAACTCAGCACATTCTTAGTCCCACTCGTTTTACACCACCAAATATATTAGACTTACTAATAACGTACCCTGTTGATTTTGTGGATAATGTTGAAGTATCTTGTCCACTAGGTCATTCGGATCATGCTTCCTTAAATTTTTGTGTTTCAGTCTCTATGCAAGAAAAAGATAAGTCTTTTCGTAACTATTTCGCTATGGATAAAATTGCAATTCATCAGATTTTATGTTCTGTTGACTGGCACTCTCTTTTGTGGTTTGGTTTCGATGGTTCTACTAACCCAGTTGAAGTGTTTTGGAATAACTTCTGTGTATTTGTACATGATATTATTGAAAAATATGTACCAGTTGTTAAATGTAAATCTTATAATTTAATGTGGCCGGTTACACTGAAACGCTTAGAGAATCGCAGAAATGCTGCTTTTAAAACTTGGACGCGAAATATGGATTTTAATGCAAAACAAGAATATGTTGCACTAACCGATATTTTTAATAGAGAATTAAAATCTTTTTTACGGAATCATGAAATCTCTCTTGCTCATAACCCAAACAACAAGAAATTTTTTAAATATGCAAACCAAAACTTAAAAACGAAGTCTGGTATTCCAACCCTTCAATCACAAGATGGTTCGGAAGCATATACGGACTCTGAAAAATGTAACGTCCTGAATAATTTTTTCTCCTCTGTTTACACCGATGATAATGGAATTATACCTGAAGTGAATCATGTATGTCAGTTTACTTGTGATATGATTATGTTTGATGTGCTAGATATCTATGAGGTTTTGTGTAAGCTTAAGCCTACACTAGTGAGTGGGCCTGAGGATATTCCATATATATTTTATAAAACATTTGCTGCTGAATTAGCTTTTCCTATATACCTGATTACAGACTTTTGTTATTTTACGGGTACCATTCCACAGGGCTGGAAAGATGCCAACATTACTGCGATCTATAAAAATAAAGGATCAAAAGCTTCTGTTGATAATTACCGCGATATTTCTTTAACCAGTGGTGCCGCACGGCCTTTGGATTGTTTGATAAATAGGAATGTTATGAAGCATTGTGTAAATAGAAATATAATCGCATCAAATCAACATGGTTTCCTAAAGGGCAGATCAACTGTTACTAACCTATTGAATTGTACTAATAATTGGATAAAATCTATGGATTCTAAATTGCTTCTAGATATTGTATACATTGATCTGAAAAAAGCTTTCAACTCTCTCTCAATTCCAAAACTACTACATAGACTTGAGTCTTATGGGTTTTCTGGGAAATTTTTAAACCTTATATCTGCTTTTGTCTCTGGAAGGCGACAAAGAGTTCGTTTAAATGAATCTTTTTCAAACTGGAGTACTGTAGTTAGCGGTGTCCCTCAAGGTTCAGTATGTGGTCCGACATTATTTTTGGTTTTTATTAATGAGTTTCTTTTCCTTAACAATAATGATTGTTGTTGTGCTTATGCGGATGATATAAAAATGTTTGTCTCTGGTATTGATCGACAAAACGTTCTACAGAATTTGCTAAATAGTTTCGAGAAATGGGTGTCTGATTGGCAGTTAACCGTATCGATGCAAGTGAAGTGCTCGTGGGCGTTGAAGGGTACACGGATCTTGGAGTTTGGATGGTAAATAATCTAAAATTCTCAACCCATATCGCTAAAATGTGTAACAAAGCAAGATCGGTTTTATCTCTAATTTTTCGCAATTTTGTATCTGATGATACTGCGGTGAGAGTTAAATTGTACAAAGCCTACGTTCTACCGATATTGTTTTACGCTTCTGAAATTTGGAATCCATGGCTTATAAAAGATATAAAGGAAATCGAAAAAGTGCAAATTACTTTCTGTTCTTCTTTTATTTATTTAAACCAGTACAATTATAAAACTCAGTGTGAACTGCTTGGTCTCACCACTTTAGAGCTCGAACGCATGTTTGTGGATTTGGTATTATTATATAAGATAATTTTCGGATATACTGTTATCGCTCCTTCTGAGCTTTTTGTCTTTGCTTCCATACCTTACGAAAGTCGGGGTCATTTGCTTAAACTAAAATGCCCAAAGTTTTCTACTGATTTATTAAAATTTTCCTTTGCCTGTCGAGTAATAGGTCCCTGGAATGCATTACCTGAACGCATTATTCTTAGCAAAAATGTCCTTGATTTTAAAGAAGGATTGAAAAGCTGTAAAAGCATACTGTGCAAGTATCTACGTGTTTATAAGTAAAATATATGTATGCATTTGTATTTCTGTCTGCATCTCTGGTACATATATATTATATACTTGAATAAATTGTGAATTTGCGTTGTCTTTTCCGTTGCTTATAACTTTGGAAATAAAATTCTTGTCTTGTCTTGTGTCTTGTCCTCTTCTTTTTTTGAACCTAGCCCCATATTAAGCATTTTCAAAACTAGTCCTCTCTTGATTTTACAACCTCACCACCACCCATATTACTTTTTCATGCTCCGGAGGAGCATTTTAATTACTTGTCCTTTTGTCATTTTAAAGGTTCCCTTTCCAGTTGTGTGCTTACTTATATAAGGAGCTTGAAAAATGTCGTAGGCAATTTGTATGCAAAATTTTAGCCTTCCAGCTATCTCCAGCAGCTTGAACCGAGAACAGCTTCAACTTTGAACCAGCTGAACTAGATCTGGTCAGCCGTGGGTCGCCTCAAAAGTCCTCAAAACCTCAAAAGTCGCCTCGCCAAGGGCTTTCATTTGATACCAAACATGACCACTTTTGAAGACTTTCAGTTTTGACCCACACCGGACCCACTGTGGGTGGGGCACCCACCCACAGGTCGGTGGGTCCACTTTGTAACGGTGGCATAATGACAAAAGTTGATCGCCTCGCCAAGGGCTTTTATTTGATATAGCAAGGTTCACAAAAAAAATCACCCCGAAAATTCACAAAAAAATCACCCACCTAGACGGCTAACAACAAGCCGCAGCCGGAAAATTTTTTGCATGGTAATAGCCACAAGTCCCAACCCCAACATATGTAAGTTTGGCTGCCGAGGCTCAACTCCTCCGACTAGGGTGCCCAAAATAGTCGACCCACCCAAAATCGGACCCTCGGACAACTCCGGACCAAAATTGAAATTTTTGCTGGTACTCACTATGGACTTTGCGCAGGTACCCCATATTATGCATGTGACATGTCCTAACTCTAAGCTATCCAACCATATATTGGATTCCCTGCCAGGTCCTCTGGGTTCGCCACCGGTGGGTGATTTTTTTTTGTGAACAGGTTCACAAAAGAAAAATCACTATCAACTTTTTGTAAAATGCCTCTGGGGCAACCGCTAGGGTAAAACTAATGCCAAATTCGAGCTCAGCCACCCGGAAAACATATATAGAGCATGTTTTAGGTACCTCAACCCCCTTCTGGCAGACGGTCCGGCCGATGGACCCGGCCCGGACCCTCCGGACCCAGAGGGTGGTCAGGATCACCTATCTGGGCAAAGGCTACCTAAAAACTAATGCCAAATTTGAATTCTACGCACCGAAAAACCTATATAGGCGAGTTTTTAGGCTTCTGGGACCTTGAAATAAAATTTTTGGTCAGTCACGTGACCCCGACCCAGGTCACGTGACCCTAGGCCAAGTCACGTGACCATTCCAGATTCGAAATTACTCCGCCAAATTGTTTGTTCTGTGCTTACTAGAGCAATAGAACACAAAATAAGTGGATTCCTAGCTTCCTGGTATCAATAATAAAGGTCAAGCACATTGGCCTGGGTAGCCACTTTGGACCCGGGGCCGAGAACCAAAATTCGAAGTTCAGCCTGTGCAAAAAACTTTGGGGTCCAAATTTTTTTACGTAATAACACTATGGACTATGCTCTATTTATGCACGAAAAGAAAAATTTCCTAGCTATATCCTGAGATCGGATCCGGTGGTGATTTTTTTTGTGAACGAGTGATTTTTTTTGTGAATTCGTTCACAAAAAAATCACAAAAATTTTTATTACTCACGCTACACGAGGGCTACCGGCATGAAATTTGCACCATATGTAGAGGGGGTCACTACCGTTCCATACGTACCAAAAGTTTTTCGATCGGACTTCATTTGCGAAATTGCCAGCAAAAATTAGATTTTTGATTTTTTTTTGTGAACCTTGCTATACCCAACTTGACCACTTTTGAAGACTTTCATTTTTGACCCACACCGGACCCACTGCGGGTGGGGCACCCACCCACAGGTCGGTGGAGCCACTTTTTGTGGGTGGCATAATGACAAAAGTTGATCGCCTCGCCAAGGGCTTTCATTTGATACCCAACTTGACCACTTTTGAAGACTTTCATTTTTGACCCACACCGGATCCACTGTGGGTAGGGCACCCACCCACAAGTCGGTGGGGCCACTTTTCGTGGGTGGTATAGTGACAAAAGTTGATCGCCTCGCCAAGGGCTTTCATTTGAATCCCAACTTGACCACTTTTGAAGACTTTCATTTTTGACCCACACCGGACCCACTGCGGGTGGGGCACCCACCCACAGGTCGGTGGAGCCACTTTTTGTGGGTGGCATAATGACAAAAGTTGATCGCCTCGCCAAGGGCTTTCATTTGATACCCAACTTGACCACTTTTGAAGACTTTCATTTTTGACCCACACCGGACCCACTGTGGGTAGGGCACCCACCCACAGGTCGGTGGAGCCACTTTTTGTGGGTGGCATAATGACAAAAGTTGATCGCCTCGCCAAGGGCTTTCATTTGATACCCAACTTGACCACTTTTGAAGACTTTCATTTTTGACCCACACCGGACCCACTGTGGGTGGGGCACCCACCCACAGGTCGGTGGGGCCACTTTTTGTGGGTGGCATAATGACAAAAGTTGATCACCTCGCCAAGGGCTTTCATTTGATACCAAACATGACCACTTTTGAAGACTTTCATTTTTGACCCACACCGGGCCCACTGTGGGCGGGCGCTGTAGGTCAGGGGTCACATCCACCGACCATGGCAGTATACTCATCGTTTTCCGCGACCCCGATTTACTATACATGGGTACCACCAAACGGCCGAAAAACGCCATTTTTAGTGACTTTTAGGCCATTTCAAGTAAAAGTGGGACTTAGAAACTTTTCGCCCAAACAGGCCAAAAAATGCAAAGTTTGGGCCCATCTCCTGAAAGCTACAGAGCGAAATTAAAAAATCCCCCTCGTTACTTTGAGCGCATAGTCCCAAATATTCAAATAAAATAAATCAAACCGATCTAGCTGCTAGCCTGTGAAAAAAAGTTGATTTCAACCGAAGAGCCAAAATAGCGAAAGTCCGACTTTGGGGCCTTGGCACAGAGCCAAAGTTGGCCAAGTGCCAAAATGACCTTCGTTTGGTAGCATGGGGGGATACTGTCTACCAACATATCATAGTAGCATTGGACCAAAATGCCCACATCGTTCCAACACTTCGCTAGAAAATGCACTTCCAATAACCTTATTAACCGAGAAAAAAAAACAACCGCACGGTAACTATCGCCTAGTGCAAAATTTCGAAGTTCCGAATTTTAACCAAAAGTATGGTGATACTTGTAGTACTACTCGAGTACTTTACGATGGTAACCTTTTTACCCCTCCCGGACCTCTAATTAGCTGGCACCAGGCCCACACGGTCTCCAGGGGCCGCGCAGACGCCTTTACACCCATATTATGTAGGGGCGCTATCGCGCCCCTACATAATTAGAGATGCACCGGGGCCGCCACTACCGGGGCCGGGGCCGGGACCTCATCGTGGCCGGGGCCGGGGCCACCTTGGCCCCGGTACCGGGGCCGGGGCCGGGGCCTAGAAATTGGGGGTCCAAATCGAAAATTTTCAAAAATTTTCTTGAAAATTTAAATTTTGCAATAATTTTTGATATACAAACGTTACTATCGTTGTTTTCATTCATATCAGCGAGAAAACAAACGATTTGTAACACTTTTTGACTTTCGAAAACTCAAAATTTTGGTCAAAAAATGTCAAAAATTTACAAAATTTTGCTGATTTTTGGCCCCGGTCGGTACCGGGGCCTGACCACCGGGGCCGGGGCCTGACTACCGGGGCCGGGGCCGGGGCCAGGCCCCGGTGCATCCCTAATATATATATATATATATATATATATATATATATATATATATATATATATATATATATATATATATCTGCAAATTATTCGTATTATGACATACGCCAATATGAGCCTCGTTGTAGGACAGGCTTAAGCGGTTGCAACTTGTTTTCCTTAATTTACAACCTCCCACGGAACTCATATGTATTTTACAGGCTAGTTTTTGCTTATGTACAACCTGCCTACGAAGACTCATATGCATTGTACATGCGACGAAGGAGCACTTTTTGTTCTTGTATAAGAGAATCGCAATTTTTACAAAAAGTTTAAAGAAATATTAAAAAATTTTTCAAAATGTTAATAAAATTTCACTTTTGATAATAAGCTAAACTTGGTTCCGGTTCCGGTACGTTTTGAAAAACCGGAACCGGAACCAAAAAGTACCGGAACCGGAATTCCGGTCGATCCCTAATACACATGTATGCTGGGCTTATTCTAGTGGGGGGGGGTGGGGGGCCCCCGTATAAACACCCTCCCCCCCCAAAATCGCCCCCCCCCCAAAAAGTGGGTGCCCCTTTTGGTACCAACTTTGCCCTGAAAAAATCGCTCAGAAGGCCAAATTGTCAAAAGTTTTCCGGCTTCGCCGGAGATTTTTAGTCGATTTTTGCCTATTTAAGCGCTATTTTTGCACTAAAAATGAACTTTTTTGGGGATTACTATAAAAACAGCGCTATTTTTAGCATGTCTTTAGAAAAATTTTGAAAAATTTTCGCCGCCCCCAAGAATGACTCGCCCCCCGAGGGCCCCCCAAAGAGCCCCCCAAGAAAAATTCCCTAGAATAAGCCCAGGTATGTAATAGTTTAGTACATATCTGTTTACTTAGTTGCAGGAAATATACACTTATTATTCACGTGCACAGCACAGTGCGAACAGTTCAGCAGATATAAGATGAAGTTGGTTAGCTTTCTTATGAAACTGACACATGAAACTGTTACGATAGAGCTAAAGAATGGCACTCAGGTTTGTCGGAGTTCAGCTTGCGCACGAAATACGTATTCATGTATATACAGAAAGCTGATGTATATACTTATTTGGATAATATGTCGTAGTAACATAGTGTATATAATTGGGCACTTTATGAAGTGTCAGATCATTTTTGACTTTTTATGAAATGTCAGACACATATATATAACAGGGTATTTTTTAGGGATTTTTTTTCGGGGGGGCTTTCCGGGGGGGGGGGGGGAAGAAATTTTCGGGGGGGGGGGGAGATTTTTTTTGCATAAATGAGCCAAAAAATGGTATTTTGTGGCGTATTTTGCATGGTGAAACGCTAAAAGTTCTCAAAAATGCCAGAATTTAAGCTAAAAATAGCTATTTTTACGAAAAAAATCTTCGGCGAAGCCGAAACATTTTTGAAAATTTGCCTATTTTTGACAAAAATTTGGGCATCCAAAAAATCCCGGGGGGGGGGAAGCAAAATTCCCGGGAGGGGGCGATTTCGGGGGGGAAGGCATTTTCTGGGGGGCCCCCCGCCTCGCCCCCCCTGTAAAAAATACCCTGTATAATATACGTAGTGTATATATGTAATGGTTTGTTTAACACCTTTATTCTGTCATGTCATTTCTGACTTGTCATTAAGTGTCAATGCTCAGTTAACACATAGTGCAATCCCATTCTAATCTGGCTTAATTTTACAGGGGGGGGGGGTGGGGCTGGGTTTTTTTTTTGCGCCACAAACTGCGAAATTACGCAATTTTTTTCTGAAATATGCAAAAAAATTTGGGCCTTTGCGCCACAGTACGCGAAAACTTTTGAGCCAAAATATGCTTAAAAATGCTATTTGGAGTCAAAAATTTTAAAATTGTCCTAATTTTTGCTGGGGGCTACCGCCCCCAGACCCCCGCCTTGTGTGTACATTAGCTTATTTGAGTTTACTCCAAAACTTTATGGTTGTTTGTTGTTGATTGATGTTGATGCTAAAGCGTTGTAGTGTATCAGCTATGTTTTGTTTTCCACTATATAATTCAAAAGTGCCTTTGCAAAATTGTTTGGGGCATCAAAGCATTTTTTACAACACATCAAGTGCAGGAACCGTACGTTGATTAAAAATGAAAATTGTAGATGTATATATTTATATAATCTGTCAGCTCTACGAAACTTACCCCTCGCACGTGGCCGCACAATTTTCTTAGAACACGAAAATGGACGGTTTTTTGAATCAACTATTTACTATTTTCTTGAAAAGTTTTGAACTACAAAAGAAATTTTTGAAAAATTTTTGCGCCTTCGGCGCATCTGTATAATTGTTCTATTTCGTTCCCAGCTTTACCATTAGCGTTCTTTCTTTAGCGTATTCGTCTCTGATCTTTCTTTAATGTCGTTAAAACGACATAATGTTAAATAATCAAAATACGTTGTATTCATTTATATATGTCGAAAACAAGATAGTGAAATCGCGAAAAAATTTTTCAGAAGACAAACTTCTTGCGAAAACACACTCACAGTTGCGAAGTCCAATTTTCAACAAATTCCTGCTGATAAATGTTTCATATATATATTCTATTCACCCACTTTCGCGCTAAGAATTGCGTAAATTTTTCGAAGGCTCCTCTCTGGCGTGGCCAAACGATAAATTAAGCATTTAAAATGCTTTAAAACGTTAAATAAAGTATAAAATAACACAAAAATCGGTTTTTTGAGCGAAAACAGGCGTGGCGCAATTTTTTTCCAAATTACGCAAAAAATTTTGGGGCAGTCACTGCGCCACGGACCGCAAAAAGTTCGGACGAAAAAAAAAACAGGGGTGGGGGCCCCCCACTCGGTGACCTCCCTCCCCCCATAAACTTCGACCTCCCCCCCATAACCCAGAAAATTGCCAAATTTTACCATTTTTACCCTAAAATTTCAAAAATATTTCCGTCTTCGCCGGATTTTTAACGAAATTTTCGTTATTTTAGCTTAAAAACACCTAAAAATGCCCCCCCCATTTTTAGTGAGCCCCCCATCGATGGGGGGCAACTTTTAGCCCCCCCATAAATTTTGGCCTAAAAATAAGCCTGATTATATACAGTATATAGTGCAAACAAATATTTTGAAGCGAAGTTGAAAAAATCAGACAATATGTAATAATTTAAGCTTCAGATTTCTGCTTAAAACGCATGCGCCAGTTATTAGTATTCAGTATTTTCTGGCTAGGTTTAAAAATGTGTCACTTTAAGGGACACGTATATACCATAGGCATAATCAAAGTGAGCGTCAATGAGCCCAAGAGAAACGTAGCGGCTCATGTTAGCCGTTTACATCTTGTCCTCGACACGTTTAAATGTTGGCCATCGTAGCGCATGTTAATTTTTTCGTGCGACTGCAAGGAGCATTTTTCTACTTGTATTTATATAGCAGACTTAAAAATAAAGGTATATACGTATATATATTTTTGCATTCTAATTTTGACACTACCATTACATATATACATGCGAGTTGCGTCAGTGATTGTGTGTGCTATTTTTAGGTGCATGGTACAGTGGTGGGTGTGGATGTGGCCATGAACACGCATTTGAGAAGTGTCAAAATGACCATCAAGAACCGAGACCCTGTCCCGTTGGATTCCCTCAGCATACGAGGAAATAATATCAGGTATATATATACCGTATATTGTGTACAGTGTAACATCAGCCTCTTGTCATTATTTTTGTCAAAAGGGTCGAGGCAGCAACCCCTGTAATTGTAATATACGTATGTGAAAAGTTCATTGAGTCCGTGTGCAATAAGCTGCTCAAATTTCATGAGCAACTTGTAGAGCACGTCTAGTTTGATACCTCGCATGCAAAGTTTCATCCCCGTCTCGCTTACCAGTATATGTATCTCCTATTTGATGGTTGTATTGGACATGGATAGCAAAGGGAAAATTTTATGCAAAAACAGCTCTGTTTTGTAAATTAAACTTTCGCGTCTCCGGCGCGATAATTGAATTTTTAAAGATCTTCACTGTGTATGATTTTTGGTTAAGACTGCAAAAATTCTTCAACTTCTCGGGGGCTGCGCCCCCACCCAGATCCCCGCTGCATTTGGTCTTGGGCCCTTCTTCAGTTGAAAATGTTTTAACTTTTGTCGCGTGTCGCGTGCATCTAGCCTATGAAATGTAGGCTTTGGCAAGTGTTGCACTGAAATTTCCTGCGGCAGGACATCAGCCTGTGAACACATCAGGCACTGCGACAAGCGACATGCGACATACTACAAATCCTACGCGACATGCGACATACGACTTGCGACTTGCGACATGCGACACGCGACAAGCGACAGCCTGTGAACCGGCCCTAATCCTTGTGCACAGAAACAGCATCGTTCTAGCAAAACCTTTAATTTGTCACATCCATTGCTGTGCCATGGTTAGCTAACGCTCTTCTCTGTCTGAACCTTCATGAGGACGATTAGCGATTGATTACTGTTTTCACTTCAAGTTTGGGTTTCTGAATGGCCTGCCAAGTCAGGCTGTTGGGTGGACGGTCAGACAATCTTGTTTCATCGGTCGTTCAGCCGGTAACGGCGTCATGGTTTGATTAGAAATTTCAGTTCAGGTTATGTAGAGTGTACAGTATAGCTCAAAACAAAGTTAATTTTTTGCGAAGTTCGCAAACTCCGCGAAGCTAGCGAGATTTCGCTAAAGTTAGAGAAGTTCGCGGAGAAGTTCGCGAACTTCGCGAAATCGTTAGCTAGCTAATTTGACGGGTTTTCTCCATATCTGCCGAAAATCGGAAAAAATTTTAAAATCTATTTTGACTCAAGATTTGGTGCCTTCGCGAAGTTCGCTAAAGTTTAGCGAAGTTTGCGAAATTCGCAAAGCTTTTAACAATTTTCGCGGAGATTTTAGCGAAAAGCGAAGTGTAAAGGAATTTCGCTAAGATCTCCGCGGCTTCGCATAAAGTTGGCGAACTTCGCTAAACTAAAATCTTGGCGAATTTCGCGAAATTATGCGAACTTCGCGAAGGCACCAAATTCTGAGTCCAAATTAAATATTAAAATTTTTTCCATTTTTTGGTAGATATGGAGACAACCCCTACTTCTCTAATTTTAGCGAAATTTCGCTAGATCCCCGGAGTTTGCGAACTTCGCAAAAAATTAACTTTGTTTTGAGCTATACTGTAGAGTTGTACAGAATCTATTGTAAGAAATGAAATTGTCACTTCAGCACCAGAGACCCGAAAAATTCGGGCCTCGGGTGGGAGTCGACCCCTCGACCTTCGGATTAGCGCTCCGACGCTCTGACAACTGAGCTACCGAGGCTGCAGTCTCACCAAGCTAGAAGGAGTTCGCATCCAAACTGACGTGACAATGAATTAATAATGCGCTATACAACGCGGACAAACACATGATCCAGGGCGATGTACACTCTGGTGTCCTCAAGCTATCTATTGTCGATCTTACAACAGTATATACGTGATCTAGTTGAGTGTAGCTGGGTCTGCTAGTATATTCGTATTGCCTGTTGACTTGACGGCTCTGTTTCTCTAATTTTAGATACTTTCTGCTGCCAGATTCACTGCCCCTGGATCAGCTGTTGGTTGACGATGCCCCGAAGGCCAGACGTGGACGGGGCGGGGGTGATCGGGGACGTGGAGGCCGCGGGGGTCGGGGCGGTCGCGGTGGCAGGGGTGGGCCGCCGCGTGGCCGTGGTGGTTTTCGGGGTCGTGGTCGGGGTCGCTAATAGGCGCTCCACCTTAGTCTCTTGAAGACGTTCTTTTAGCCTGTTAACTAAGTACTGTTGTTGACATTTTACGGGCACTTTTTGACCGTTTTGACCTTGTACTGTACCATGTAATTTTGTTTTACTACCTGTTGTGTGTCCATGTGTACCTGATAAGATACCTGACCTAGGTTTTTTTACTTGTTACTGCTCTGCATTGTAATTGTTCTAAATTGTACGTCTATACTACATTCATGCATTGTTGTCTTGCTTTTTTTGCTTTTTTCATTTTTTCTTTTTGTATGATTTGAGATGTCTATCTGTCTGATGTTGACATTTTTTAGATCTGACAATTTCTGTTGCAAACATGGTTTCCCAGATTTGAAATAGTAACGGGCTAAGTAAGATGCCCACAGATCGGCAGTCAGTTATGTTTTTGGCACTCACTTCTGTGCGAGCACACGTCGTCTGCGGCCTGTGACTAAGGATTGTGACTTTGTTGGGGTCAATTTTTGTCTTGTTCTGTTTGTTCGTTACAATAAAAATGATGTTATTCCTCTGTGTCTTGCAGTTGGGTTGTCTTTTATTTGCCGTCGCTGAAGTGCTAGGTTCCCTTCCCCTGGAATAAAGCAAGCTGTGGTAGCAGCATATAAGAATACCGGGCGCCCCGACCTGTCCGGTCTTTTTGGTTTGTCCAACCATATTGGTCCCCCCTCTTTGGTTTTCATTAAATATATACACAAGAATGATTATTCGCGGTCCGTTTCACGGAAACGCATAGTAAATAATTTTCGCTGAAAGTCTTGTATCTAGGATTGTGCCGTGAAGAAATTTCTCGGGCCGAACTGTTTCTTCGGTTCGGGCCCTGGCCAGTCCGAGGCCCAAACCGACTCACGGCCTAGACAGGCGATTTCCGGACCGATTCATAGACCCTTGGTCAACGGCCGCCCGGCAGACAAGTTATGACGTCAAACTAAACATTGTAGCCAGATCAGTTCCCAGCTTAAGACTCGATGATATAAAATAGCCCTAAGCACCACTTTGCTTCGGTACTTAAGTCCTGAAACCAACCTAACTGTTCGAATTAGTCGAGCATTAGTTGGCCTAAAATTCGTCCAAAGTCAAATAGGCAGTTCGTGATACTTTGCGGAAAACTCTTCCCAATCTCGCCAGCAATTCCAAAATTCCTAACAGGATGCAAATTCTTGGAGTAATTTGGAAGTTGTGAACCAGCTCTGCTTTTAAAAGTTGCACTCTTTAGTCCTCTTTGTCTATTGATTTCCTTTTTGGAGAGATACAAAAGTCCAGGGCAGGTCCTAACAAACAGCAGCCTCTCAAAAATCAATAATTCCCGGATACGCATTGTGCAAATACCAGTAACGGCCAGACCTGCCCGGGTTGGGCCGTGCCAGCAGAAGTTCTCGGTTGGGCTCGGTTCTGGCCGCAACATTTATGTTTCGGGCCGGCCCCGAGACCAAAGCCCGATTCACGGCCCGAGTACAACCCTACTTGTGGTCATACCCAATCCTACCAGCGGTCGTTTGAACTTACACTTTGCTGCTCAAAAATAGCTGTTTTCACCCTTTCATGTCCGCTGCGGTCAGTTGGTACAATACAAGTAGTGATTGTTTGTGCCTCAGCTACTTATAAAGCGCAAAAGTAGACTGAAGTCACGATGGAATGACAAGTCACCGAATTTTATGCCATGTTTCTCTTTTAATCGATTCCAGCATCGGTTTTCAGCCGTTCCACCGCGTGATAGGGAAGGTTGTACAGACTAAATCAACGTTGATTCCCTCTCAGAATTAAGTCTTGCACCTAGAAATTAAATGAAACTTCTCCTTTAGTCGGACACGCCGCTGTTTTTGTTTTTGTTTTTGCTCGTTGCAAAATCGTTGCTCTTCGGAACAGCCATATCTTAAGAACTAGGTTTGGAATTTTGATCAAGTTATTTACAGATAGAAATTTGCATATAAGCCCATTTTCTTGAGAGTTTTGTCAATCGGATCCGCCGGTGAGGTCTATTTCATGTGCTGCGTGTGATAACGCAAAAACTACGGTAGGTCGAAACATCTAAGCTGAAAACAGTCCATTAACTTTTATATTTCGTTCCTATAGTACGACCAAAAAATGTGTGTACAAAATTCGACAGTTTCTAGCAGATTAACCTTTGGAGTAAACCCCAACAATGTATATATTTTTAGAATCCTCAGGAACTCGAGATTTCGAAAATCCGGAAAATTCCGGAATTCCGGGTTTCATTCACGGAAAATCTAAAATTTTTAGTTTTTTCGCCAAATTTTTATCGCAATCAAAATTTTGTTTTCACTATCGAATAGAGCTGGTCCCGCTGCATATTTTTGCTCTTACAAGTTTTCACGAAAATGCACCCAGTTTCCGGAATTCCGATTTTTCAAAATTTCCGGATTTTAAAAAATTACTCCAATACCCACAAGATGGGTATCATTCGAAAGCTCTTATCGAGCTGAACAACTTTTGTAATAAAATGAACTCTTGAAAATGCACACATTTCCCGGAATTCGAGAAAACAGGATTTTCCGGATTTTAAAAATTTTCTCCAATACCCCACAATATGGGTATCATTCGAAAGCTCTTGATGAGCTGAACAAATCTTGTAATAGAACCAACTCGCAGAAATGAGCCCAGTTCTCGGAATTCGCTAAAACCTTCCAAGCTAGAGTGAAATCCGGAATTCGTGAATTTCGGGAATTTGGTGCATTTTCAGACATTGGTTCTATTACAAGATTTGTTCAGCTCATCAAGAGCTTTCGAATGATACCCATGTTGTGGGGTATTGGAGAAAATTTTTAGAATCCGGAAAATCCGGTTTTCTCGAATTCCGAGAAATGTGTGCATTTTCAAGAGTTCATTCTATTACGAAAGTTGTTCAGCTCGATAAGAGCTTTCGAATGATACAGATCTTGTGGGTATTGGAGAAAATTTTTAAAATCCGGAAATTTTGAAAACCCGGAATTCCGGAAACTGGGTGCATTTTCGTGAAAAACTTGTAAGAGCAAAAATATGCAGCGGGACCAGCTCTATTCGATCGTGAAAACAAAATTTTGATTGCGATAAAAATTTGGCGAAAAACTAAAAATTTTAGATTTTCCGTGAATGAAACCCGGAATTCCGGAATTTTCCGGATTTTCGAAATCTCGAGTTCCTGAGGATTCTAAAAATATATACATTGTTGGGGTTTACTCCAAAGGTTAATCTGCTAGAAACTGTCGAAGTTTGTACACACATTTTTTGGTCGTACTATAGTTTATCAATCCTCAACTGGTAGGTAGATGCCGTGGCCGTGGGAAGGTAACAGGAAGGACTGGTTCCCTTTCCAGAGATGTAGTCAATGTTCGAGTTGTCGCCCGTGGCTTCCGGCTGTGAATCCGGAGATAAGCACCGGCACCCTATACCCTTTTGTAGGCTGGAGTTCGTTCCGGCGGCTACTTTACCTTTTTTATCTTTCGTTCGGTGGTGGGAGACAGAAAGCGATTTGCCAAAACAGGGGCAACCCGAAGCGTTTTAAAATGGGAATTACCAGGAATAAATGCTCATCGCTGAGCTCATTTGGAGGATCTAGTGTCCCAATATGGTGTTATAAAATAGAGTTGTTCGGGGGCTGGACTTCGGGCCGGCCCCCGGGGGGCTGGCCCCGGGGGCCGGCCCCCAACCGGCCCAGCCCCCTTCTTAAAATTGGGGGCCAGCCCGTGGCCCAGCCCCCAATTTTGGGGGCCGGCCCCCACAACGGCCCCGGGGGCCGTCCGCAACGACGGCCCCCGGAACGGCCCCCGGCCCCCAAACCATTCTAAGCTTGACATTTCTGCATAAACGATTTGCTATTTCCACCAGTACACATACCTGATGTGTCTGCACGCCTTCTTGCGCTTTACTCCAACGCATAATAACGATGTATACACAAAGTTTTCTCAATGTTTCTGCAACCTTTTTCTATAAGCATGGTCTTGAACGCCTGGCTAAAGCCTACAGCCTAAGCTTGCTGTCGTGCCGTCATCTCTAGCTGAGCTGAGTCGAGTAAAGGACAATCACATAGGAAACAAACATGGTTTAGTTGCGGAAGTTGCTTCGTCTTAGTCAGCCCTTGAACTGCAGGTTAACGACTTGGTTCAGTTTTGCGATCGCACTGAATTTTTGTTTAACCTGTCTGTAATGGCAAGAACATTATTCGAGTTGCTTGTTTGTACTGATTCAATTTTGTTAGTAATTAGACGGTTTTCTTAGGATAGGAAATAAAAACAATGTCTGTAGTTGTTCTTCCTAAGAAAGCACACATTCACTGAGCCGGGGGCCGACTGGGGGGCTGTCCATCCGGACGGCCCCGGGGGCCGGGTGGGGGCCGGGCCTCCGGGGCTGGCCCCCAAAATAGTGGCCCAGCCCCCGGCCCAGCCCCCAAAATTCGGGGGGCCGGGGGCCGGCCCAGCCCCCTTTTTAACGAATCGAGGACTCTCTATTATAAAATACCTATGTGAATTTTCAGCCAAATTGGATTTTTGAGGTTGTCTCAAAAATGGTCCAAAAGTTCCCAGAAATCGACTGACTAACATTACAGTGTGTGTTTTCATGCTAAAACGTGTATTCTCTGGGAATCTTTTTACACACGAATCCTCTTTCATTCACGTTTGTGTTATTTGAGTCTTACCGTGTTTTTGTCATTCATTCGCCCTTGTCGTGCAACAGGAAAGCTTGGCTTCGGGTTACTAATCTGACGCAATTTCATCTTCTAATTCAGCAATTTTCTAAATCTTGTCCCTCTTTTTCTTGTTTCAAAAACTACCTACAATGAATGGGCGGAAAATGAAACTAGACGGAAGTTACATATTATGGTTGCTTTCCCGATCTCTCTGCCTACAAAGCTAGAGCTTAGGCTTCATCTTCTTAAGAATCAAAATTGCTAAACGAGATAATTAGTTCCTTCTTGAAACTGTGATACTATGTAATCTTCCCACAGTTATGGAAGTTCAGATATGTAGCCCTAGTCGAAGAAGCCATCCATTTACTCCTGCAACTGATAAAAGTGATAAGGGCTTTTTTGTCATTTGATATTTTCATTGGGAACATTAGACGGATTCTTCTTCTTCCTTTTCTGCAGCTGTTCAGTCTGAGCTGAGCTAGCATGGATGAGATGAGAACTGAAATTGGAATTGAATCAGGACTTGAGCTTCGTCTCTGGCTAGGTTCCATTTTCCTGATAGAGAGACTCTGATTTCGTTTTGTTTCGGATATCTTTTATATGTACATATATGCTGTAATGCAAGCTAGCTGTGTAACTTTTTAAACCCTCTCATCAGGACCTTAATAGACAGAGATTATATATATAGCTACGTGACGATTCACGAATTGAGTTAAAAATTAACTCCTTTAGTGGCCTGTTGAGTTAAACAGCTTTTATTTTTGTCTGTTTTATCTATATTTTTATTTATATCTATTTTATTTATAAAAATTTTTGAAAAATTGGAGTGCTTCTAAATTCTAAACGTTGGAGAGTCGGACATCGCTAAAGCGAAAATTGATATACAGTTTTAAGAGTCTCAAATTATATATGTGGTTGGTTACTTCTTATGTTACGGATCTTTTGGCATTCTTTGGGCAGCTACATGGCTAATAGCTATCCGTCTGTGGTTGTCCAGCCGTTAGCCAGATGTTTTGGCCGGTTGGCTCGATGAATGGCCGACCATTTTTCAGAAGACCTGCCTGCCGGTCAACGGCCGGCTGACCAAAAATTGGCCGGTTAAAGGGGGGGGGGCTACGAGCGGGTTGGTACGACATCGTCGGAGAGAGCTGCTTTTCCCCCCAACGTTAGCCAACATATATATCAAAGTAAAAAAAGTTTAGGGTGGGCAAGAATATATCTCACATACACTGTTTTTGGCAGGACGCCAAAGTACAGATTTTAGTGCGAAAAATGGAATTTTTCAAAAAGGTATTTTCAGCTGTGGTGGATTAACAGTTTGACCAATTTTGAAACTGCCAGCCATAGATGTTAACTGTACTATTGCTAAATATTAAAAGTATTCCGGCTTTCGAGCGTTGCTTCCTTCTTCAGCTATAGCAGCTCAAAGTTTGAAATTTGGCAAAAAGTTGGGATGTGACCGTGCGCCGTTTTCGATCTAATAAAATTGACAGCCCCTAGCCTATCCCAGCTTTTTACCAAATATTAGGCTCTAAAAGGGGCAAACTGTCTGTGAGTTTCAAGAGCTTTGGTTTTCTGGTTAGTGTGCTAGCAAACTTTTTGTTAAGAAATAACCCTTATTTTAGGCCTGAAAAGCTAGCTAAGAACAGTAAAAATGGGGTAAAAAATTCTTTGTCTCCGATTTTGCCGAGAAGGTGCTTATAAGGGGTTATTTGACCTGTTGAATCCGAAAAAGAAATCCGTTTTTTGATATTACGCTTGCTTCGTTCAGTATGCGTTCAGTATGCCTTAGAGCTTTTTGGAACGATCGCCATCCATACTTCGAGAAATCAATCTAGCATTTCTAAACACTGGAGCGAGGTTAGTGACCTGGCTTTCTGCACATCCTGGTACACTCACTGGCCTGCAATGCGTAAAGTTTCAGCCGGTTCTGCCGCAGTACTTTAGAGTAATTGACTCACATCTTCGAAATGGCACCAAATAACAGCGACAATATCGATAATGTAATCTAGCACTGCTGACGCAGGGATTAACGAAATCACGTCATTTTTGCAATAGTTAAGACAGATAGTTGGAGTATTAATTGGAGCAAAGTTGGGTTCATTTGTTAAACCACAGCTCATTAGACGTTAGTTAACCTCCACCCGTATAGACCTACAACACCCAATTTTTCGCACTTTGATTGTATCTCACAGAAAAGTGTATATACACGAATCTAAGGATTATTTTAAACGATATCAAAGCACAATATGTCAGTACTATTTCCGGAAAGTTTGGGTACCGTACCTTGCTCAAAGCGATCAGGGCGAGGCGAAGTTTGTGTAGATGCCATGTCGAGCTTTGGACCGACAACACCAACTTCTGATGGCTCCACGGGACGTTACGCTGCATGGTATTCTTTCAAACTTTAAACTATTTTAGACTAAACCTGATACTATTATGTGGCAAAGGACTAGCTAGCTTTTCCAACATCGAACTTTTAGTGAAATTCGTAGCCCCCCACCCCCTTAACAGCACCAGTTAGACCAGTTGGGCTGACCTTTGTTTCACCTTGCCCACGTTTAGAGCTACGCCTATTATGACCGGTGTTTTTCCAGCTGACGGATTAAGCTATAAGAAACTAAAGCGTGACTAGGGGTTTCGGATGCTTCAGTTTTTCTAATGAAAAAACAACTACTGACTAACTCTGATTCTGATAACTACGGATTCAAACCATAAAATTGTTTGCAACCGGTGCGTCATAAACGTAGGGAATCATTAAGGTTAGGCTTCACGGTGAAGATTATATTCGTGGGAGGACACTTGAGTCTCCCTTTTTTCCATTTCATTTCATTTGATCCAGTTCCAGGTAATGAGTAATGTCCAAATAAAACAACGCACAGAAAAATTAATCTAGCTATGTATAAGAAAGCCTGTCCTTCTTTTTCTTGCACAAAATTGAATTTTCAATATTTTTATCGGTACATGTGGTCCCTTAGTTTTTATAAGATTAGACCCACACTTAATATTTTTAGTAAAAATAATATATACATATTTAGGCCACTGGATCTTTCGTTCTACGTCAGTCGTCGCAGCAGAGGCAACTGTTAACTGTTTCGTGTAAAACAGTTTTTGTTTTCAATTAGGTACCACTTTCCCAAATATATTAAGTAGACATGATCCTAACCTAAGTGCGTAGAAACTGTACCACATATCGATCGATAAATATCTTCAAAAATTCGCCTCCTGCACATGCCTTGAGGCTTGTCGGACATTTTTACGTCATGGGACGTGTCAAATATTTTTTGCTGACACATTCCTTTGGAGTGTTCCACAAGACGGATGGTTTCATAGATTCCAGTGCACACCTGTTAGCCCTAGTTGGACTGTAGATTTAAGTTGTCTATGCCTCTGTGAGGTAATGATAAGTTATCACTGGATAATGATGGCCTAACTATATTAGTACGAGTAGTTATGCGTGGGCAGTAAAGTAGCAAGCAGTAGCCTAATTAGTTACGCTGTTAGTTAGTCTATGGGACTAAAGTTTCGGCTAGTTCAAGCGGAAAGTTTTGTGAGCAACTTTGGCGCAGGAAAACTTTGAGCCTAATTCTCCAAGCAGACAGCATAGAAAGTTTTCCCACTGACTGTTAATTAGAAGACTTGTTCGTCTGAGTTAAAGGTTTGTGGGTGTTAATTGTAGAAACTAAACCGTTTGAAGTAATTTATTTTAGACAATAAATTTAAAGTAGACACTGTTAATTGGTTTGCTGTTTTAGTTAGTCATAATGCGCAGAACTAAGACAGGCACAGACAGACGGTATTCTAGAAAGACTTTAGGATGCAGCAAGTATGAAGTTTTAGTTAATTGTGATTAAATATTCTGAGCTTCTTAGAAAAATCTAGCAATTTTTGAAGATTTTGCCAAAAGATGGAGAAAGCAGAGTACAGTGTGTGTATTCTAAAATTAGCTCATTTAATTCCCTGTTACAGTCACTTTCATGTTTGCAAAAGCCTGATTTTAATTCCCCTTTAGTTCTTTCTATATTAGTAGGATTTCTTTAAATAAATGAAAGAAATGGAGATGTGTCACTACAGCATCTCTGACCCGAAATATTCGGCCCTGAGATGGGGATCGAACCAAGAACCTTTGGCGATCTAGGCAAACGCTCTGCCGAAGATTAAGCCACTTAGGCACCATTGAACCAAGTTTGAATGTTTGAATTCGTTCCCAAACTGTAGTCGCATACAGTAGTTTCATGTAATTTCCTTTATAAGACCAGCAGTGGCCGAGATTGGACCAAGACAACTTCATCAGAATATGCGGTTGGATTCGATTTCCACATTCCGTGTACAGTTGATTGATAGATCGTTTGTCAATAATTGTGTAAACAGTGAAATGTTAGGAGTGTTCTCAAAAATATTTGAAAATATGCGCATTTCAAAAGCGCATAATTAATTTATTTTAGCTTCATCTTTTTAGCAACATTTTACTAGCAGCAGCCAAACTTTAGCTTAACTGTTTAACACGTGTGTACGCTTGTGTAGATACAGTAATAAGTGAATAAGAAAGCGCATACTGTATCAAGCAAGGTGCGCATTAAAACAGGCTTACAATTTTGAGAAGCCTCCTTATATGAGGACGGGCGAAAAACCGGAGTTCTCCCTTCCTTTCCCCGGATTCTGAGGGTGGTGGCAACTCCTCTGTATGGTGAGCTGCTTCAGGTCAGGGTGAAGGATCCCCATCTCCAAGACCCGCTCCGAAGCACACGTACCTATGCGTCTGTCTGTAAAAGTAAGAACGCGGGTTTGAGTCCCTAAAGGAGTTCGAATTTTTGGAAAAAGATTTTTACAACAGCGGCAGCGGGTCGCTTTGAGCTATCAGAAGCTTCGCTTAAGTCTTCTTATCGCTTCGGAATGATTGAGACAGCAGACAGCCAGCTG
>JASAND010006747.1:0-23881 GCA_030248195.1 Trissonchulus latispiculum
GACAGAGGGGTATGGCCGGCACCTCTGTCAAAATGACAGAGGGGTATGTCAAATGGACAGAGGGGTATGGCAAATAGACAGAGGCGTATGGCCGGCCCCGGACAGAAGGGTTAGGCCGGCACCTCTGTCAAAATGACAGAGGGGTATGGCAAATGGACAGAGGGGTATGGCCGGCACCTCTGTCAAAATGACAGAGGGGTATGTCAAATGGACAGAGGGGTATGGCAAATAGACAGAGGCGTATGGCCGGCCCCGGACAGAAGGGTTAGGCCGGCACCTCTGTCAAAATGACAGAAGGGTATGGCAAATGGACAGAGCGGTATGGCCGGCACCTCTGTCAAAATGACAGAGGGGTATGGCAAATGGACAGAGGGGTATGGCCGGCACCTCTGTCAAAATGACAGAGGGGTATGTCAAATGGACAGAGGGGTATGGCAAATAGACAGAGGCGTATGGCCGGCCCCGGACAGAAGGGTTAGGCCGGCACCTCTGTCAAAATGACAGAGGGGTATGGCAAATGGACAGAGGCGCATGGGCCGGCACCGAGGTCTGTCAAAATGACAGAGGGGTATGTCAAATGGACAGAGGGGTATGGCAAATAGACAGAGGCGTATGGCCGGCCCCGGAGAGAGGGGGTAGGCCGGCACCTCAGTCATATTGGGAGAGTGGTATGGCACATGGTCAGAGGGGTCTGGCCGGCACCTCTGTCAAAATGACAGAGGGTATGTCAAATGGACAGAGGGGTATGGCAAATAGACAGAGGCGCATGGCCGGCCCCGGACAGAGGGGTTAGGCCGGCCCCTCTGTCAAAATGACAGAGGGGTATGGTAAATAAAAGGCCGGCTCCTCTGTCAAAATGACAGAGGGGTATGTCAAATGGACAGAGGCGTATGGCCGGCCCCGGAGAGAGGGGCATGGCCGGCACCTATGTCAAAATGACAGTGGGGATGGCATGGAACCTCTGTCAAACCAGAGGATGTCAAATGGACAGAGGGGTATGGCAAATAGACAGAGGCGTATGGCCGGCCCCGGACAGAAGGGGTGGGCCTCTGTCAAAATGACAGAAGGGTATGGCAAATGGACGAGGGGTAACGGCTCTGTCAAAATGACAGAGGGGGGGTATGGCAAATAGACAGAGGCGTATGGCCGGCCCCGGACAGAAGGGTTAGGCCGGCACCTCTGTCAAAATGACAGAGGGGTATGGCAAATGGACAGAAGGGTTAGGCCGGCACCTCTGTCAAAATGACAGAGGGGTATGTCAAATGGACAGAGGCGTATGGCCGGCCCCGGAGAGAGGGGCATGACCGGCACCTCTGTCAGAATGACAGAGGGGTATGTCAAATGGACAGAGGGTATGGCCAGCCCCTCTGTCAAACAGACGGAAGGATATGGCGGCCACCTCTGTCAAAATGACAGAGGGGTATGTCAAATGGACAGAGGCGTATGGCCGGCCCCGGAGAGAGGGGCATGACCGGCACCTCTGTCAGAATGACAGAGGGGTATGTCAAATGGACAGAGTGGTATGGCCAGCCCCTCTGTCAAACAGACGGAAGGATATGGCGGCCACCTCTGTCAAAATGACAGAGGGGTATGTCAAATGGACAGAGGCGTATGGCCAGCCCCTCTCTCAAACGGACGGAAGGATATGGCCGGCACCTCTGTCAAAATGACAGAGGGGTATGGCCGGCACCTCTGTCAAAATGACAGACGGGTATGGCAAATGGACAGAGGCGCATGGCCGGCCCGGAGAGAGGGGTATGGCCGGCACCTCTGTCAAAATGACAGAAGGGTATGGCAAATGGACAGAGGGGTATGGCCGGCACCTCTGTCACAATGACAGAGGGGTATGTCAAATGGACAGAGGGGTATGGCCGGCCCCGGACAGAGGGGTATGGCCGGCACCTCTGTCAAAATGACAGAGGGGTATCTCAAATGGACAGACGGGTATGGCCGGCACCTCTGTCAAAATGACAGAGGCCTATGTCAAATGGACAGAGGCGTATGGACGGCCCCGGACAGAGGGGTATGGCCGGCACCTCTGTCAAAATGACAGAGGGGTATGGCAAATAGACAGAGGCGTATGGCCGGCCCCGGACAGAAGGGTTAGGCCGGCACCTATGTCTAAATGACAGAGGGGTATGGCAAATGGACAGAGGCGCATGGGCGGCCCCAGACAGAGAGGGGTATGTCAAATGGACAGAGGGGTAATGGCCGGCACCTCTGTCAAAATGACAGAGGGGTATGTCAAAAGGACAGAGGCGTATGGCCGGCCCCGGAGAGAGGGGTATGGCCGGCACCTCTGTCAAAATGACAGATGGGTGTGTCAAATGGACAGAGGGGTATGGCCGGCACCTCTGTCAAAATGACAGAGGGGTTTGGCAAATGGACAGAGGCGCATGGGCGGCCCCGGACAGAGAGGGGTATGTCAAATGGACAGAGGGGTAATGGCCGGCACCTCTGTCAAAATGACAGAGGGGTATGTCAAAAGGACAGAGGCGTATGGCCGGCCCCGGAGAGAGGGGTATGGCCGGCACCTCTGTCAGAATGACAGAGGGGTATGTCAAATGGACAGAGTGGTATGGCCAGCCCCTCTGTCAAACAGACGGAAGGATATGGCGGCCACCTCTGTCAAAATGACAGAGGGGTATGTCAAATGGACAGAGGCGTATGGCCAGCCCCTCTCTCAAACGGACGGAAGGATATGGCCGGCACCTCTGTCAAAATGACAGAGGGGTATGGCCGGCACCTCTGTCAAAATGACAGAAGGGTATGGCAAATGGACAGAGGGGTATGGCCGGCACCTCTGTCACAATGACAGAGGGGTATGTCAAATGGACAGAGGGGTATGGCCGGCCCCGGACAGAGGGGTATGGCCGGCACCTCTGTCAAAATGACAGAGGGGTATCTCAAATGGACAGAGGCGTATGGACGGCCCCGGACAGAGGGGTATGGCCGGCACCTCTGTCAAAATGACAGAAGGGTATGGCAAATGGACAGAGGGGTATGGCCGGCACCTCTGTCAAAATGACAGAGGGGTATGTCAAATGGACAGAGGGGTATGGCAAATAGACAGAGGCGTATGGCCGGCCCCGGACAGAAGGGTTAGGCCGGCACCTATGTCTAAATGACAGAGGGGTATGGCAAATGGACAGAGGCGCATGGGCGGCCCCGGACAGAGAGGGATATGTCAAATGGGCAGAGGGGTAATGGCCGGCACCTCTGTCAAAATGACAGAGGGGTATGTCAAAAGGACAGAGGCATATGGCCGGCCCCGGAGAGAGGGGTATGGCCGGCACCTCTGTCAAAATGACAGATGGGTGTGTCAAATGGACAGAGGGGTATGGCCGGCACCTCTGTCAAAATGACAGAGGGGTTTGGCAAATTGACAGAGGCGCATGGCCGGCCCCGGACAGAGGGGTATGGCCGAACCCTCTGTCAAAATGACCGAGGGGTATAGCCGGCACCTCTGTCAAAATGACAGAGGAGTATGGCAAATGGACAGAGGCGTATGGCCGGCCCCGGACAGAGCGGTATGGCCGACCCCTCTGTCAAAATGACAGAGGGGTATGGCCGACACCTCTGTCAAAATGACAAAGGGGTATGGCCGGCACCTCTGTCAGAATGGCAGAGGGGTATGTCAAATGGACAGAGGGGTATGGCCTACCCCGGACAGAGTGGTATGGCCGGCACCTCTGTCAAAATGACAGAGGGGTATGTCAAATGGACAGACGGGTATTGTCGGCCCCCTCTGTCAAACGGACAGAAGGGTATGGCCGGCTCCGGACAAAGGGGTATGGCCGACCCCTCTGTCAAAATGACAGAGGGGTATGGCCGACCCCTCTGTCAAAATGACAGAGGGGTATGGCCGACTCCTCTGTCAAAATGACAGAGGGGTATGGCCGGCCCCTCTGTCAAAATGACAGAGGGTATGCAAATGGACAGAGGGGTATGGCCGGCACCTCTGTCAAAATGACAGAGGGGTTTGGCAAATGGACAGAGGCGCATGGCCGGCCCCGGACAGAGGGGTATGGCCGACCCCTCTGTCAAAATGACAGAGGCGTATGTCAAATGGACAGAGGCGCATGGCCGGCCCCGGACAGAGGGGTATGGCCGACCCCTCTGTCAAAATGACAGAGGGGTATGGCCGACACTTCTGTCAAAATGACAAAGGGGTATGGCCGGCACCTCTGTCAACATGATAGAGGGGCATATCAAATGGACAGAGGGGCATGGCCGGCACCTCTGTCAGAATGACAGAGGGGTATGTCAAATGGACAGAGGGGTATGGCCTACCCCGGACAGAGGGGTATGGCCGGCACCTCTGTCAAAATGACAGAGGGGTATGGCCGGCACATCTGTCAAAATGACAGAGGGGTATGTCAAATGGACAGAGGGGTATGGCCTACCCCGGACAGAGTGGTATGGCCAGCCCCTCTGTCAAACAGACGGAAGGATATGGCCGGCACCTCTGTCAAAATGACAGAGGGGTATGGCAAATGAACAGAGGCGTATGGCCGGCCCCGGACAGAGGGGTATAGCGGGCACCTCTGTCAAAATGACAGAGGGGTATGTCAAATGGACAGAGGCGTATGGCCAGCCCCTCTGTCAAACGGACGGAAGGATATGGCCGGCACCTCTGTCAAAATGACAGAGCGGTATGGCAAATGGACAGAGGCGTATGGCCGGCCCCGGAGAGAGGGGTATGGCCGGCACCTCTGTCAAAATGACAGAGTGGTATGGCCGGCACCTCTGTCAAAATGACACAGGGGTATGTCAAATGGACAGAGGCGTATGGCCAGCCCCTCTGTCAAACAGACGGAAGGATATGGCCGGCACCTCTGTCAAAATGACAGAGGGGTATGGCAAATGAACAGAGGCGTATGGCCGGCCCCGGACAGAGGGGTATGGCCGGCACCTCTGTCAAAATGACAGAGGGTATGTCAAATGGACAGACGGGTATGGCCGGCCCCGGACAAAGGGGTATAGCTGGCACCTCTGTCAAAATGACAGAGGGGTATGTCAAATGGACAGAGGCGTATGGCCAGCCCCTCTGTCAAACGGACGGAAGGATATGGCCGGCACCTGTGTCAAAATGACAGAGGGGTATGGCAAATGGACAGAGGTGTATGGCCGGCCCCGGAGAGAGGGGTATGGCCGGCCGGCACCTCTGTCAAAATGACAGAGGGGTATGGCCGGCACCTCTGTCAAAATGACAGAGGGGTATGGCAAATGGACAGAGGCGCATGGCCGGCCCCTCTGTCAACATGATAGAGGGGTATGTCAAATAGACAGAGGGGTATGGCCGGCCCCGGAAAGAGGGGTATGGCCGGCACCTCTGTCAAAATGACAGAGGCGTATGTCAAATGGACAGAGGCGTATGGACGGCCCCGGACAGAGGGGTATAGCGGGCACCTCTGTCAAAAAGACGTTCACAATATCTTAACTATACTAGCTGCAGCTGACAGCTATGTGGAAACAAGCCAAACACAAGAGATGATATAACCCTAAGCATTGCCCCAGCAGTCTAATCTGGCAATTCCATGCTAAACGGAGAAAGATGTTCATCCATTTCTAATCTTAAGATGATAATACCTACCTACTTATACTTATACTTATACTTATTCTGTTTCTGGTTATACAACATAGAATATAGTTTTATTACCAGAAAGCAAATCATTCTTGAAATTAACGCTTCCATAAACAAGACAAAACCAAATAGTTTTTTATGTGTATGATTCGTACATAGAAATTACTGCTTGTGCAATATTATACGGGAGTATTTCATAAAAAAGGAAAAAATTTTGATCATTAGAAAATAAACCCGATACAAGCAAAAAATCGTTAAAACTGCACCAGCAGGAAACATTCCAAACAAAAATTATAAGGTAAGATTATTAAAGTATAAAGTATAGGGTTAGATCATCTCTTGTGTTTGACTTGTTTCCACATAGCTGTCAGCTGCAGCTAGTATAGTTAAGATATTGTGAACAGAGTCCCTATTTGGGTCGTCTTAACATTATTGAAAGGTTAAACCAGTAGTGTGTGAGTCGAAACGTCTTGTGAACGGAGCCCCTGTTTGGGACGTCGCACATTTTTAGGCAATACAATTAAAATCATTTCTGTTTGGTCCCTTTGGTTTGGTCTGTTTCTATTCTAAAAAGTCCCAAACTCACGACTTAAAAAAAGAAAAAATGTTGGCAGACCCAATTTTTCGCGTGTTTCACGTTTCCCTCTATCGATTGGTAGCCTTGACTTTTTCACTTAATTTTTTGTCTCCAAATTTTCCAAAATTCTGTAAATTGGACAAAAATGTAGAAATTTTAGTACTTCATACTGAACATTAAGTGATTTTTTGTAAATTCTTTATTTTCTGTTATATTGAAAATTATTGTTAATTCTGCAAATTTGCAAAAAATTCTGTGAATTCTGTGACATACCCCTCTGTCATTTTGACAGAGGTGCCGGCCATACCCCTCTGTCCGGGGCCGGCCATGCGCGTCCATTTGCCATACCCCTCTGTCATTTAGACATAGGTGCCGGCCTAACCCTTCTGTCCGGGGCCGGCCATACGCCTCTGTCTATTTGCCATACCCCTCTGTCTTTTTGACAGAGGTGCCCGCTATACCCCTCTGTCCGGGGCCGTCCATACGCCTCTGTCCATTTGACATACGCCTCTGTCATTTTGACAGAGGTGCCGGCCATACCCCTCTGTCCGGGGCCGGCCATGCGCGTCCATTTGCCATACCCCTCTGTCATTTAGACATAGGTGCCGGCCTAACCCTTCTGTCCGGGGCCGGCCATACGCCTCTGTCTATTTGCCATACCCCTCTGTCTTTTTGACAGAGGTGCCCGCTATACCCCTCTGTCCGGGGCCGTCCATACGCCTCTGTCCATTTGACATACGCCTCTGTCATTTTGACAGAGGTGCCGGCCATACCCCTCTTTCCGGGGCCGGCCATACCCATCTGTCTATTTGACATACCCCTATATCATGTTGACAGAGGTGCCGGCCATACCCCTCCGTCCATTTGACATACCCCTCTGTCATTTTGACAGAGGGGCCGGCCATGCGAATCTGTCCATTTGCCATACCCCTCTGTCATTTTGACAGAGGTGCCGGCCGATTCCCCTCTGTCATTTTGACAGAGGTGCCTGCCTTACCAGCCTGTCATTTTGACAGAGGTGGAGGACATACCGCTCTGTCATTTTGGCAGAGGTGCCGGCCATACCCCTCTCTCCGGGGCCGGCCATACCCGTCTGTCCATTTGACATACCCCTCTGTCATTTTGACAGAGGCAGTAAGGCAGGTCAACTACCTGCTGGCCCCTATACGGACGAATAATAAAGGCCTGCTCCGGCGAAACGGTTTTTGGATCAAAACGGCCCAAATGGATTACGTCCAAGGAAGGACGGTAATCCTTTATCGACAAATCAAAAACTTTGAAAGGGCCTTCATTTACCTCTCCCAGGTACTGAGGATCCCAATCCACCCGAATTGTGCCTCGAGGAGGATCCATCTCAAACGGCTCAGGTATTATATGGTCCAAAACAATTTTCAAATTATTCTCATGTAGAAAATGCTCCGGAGGCCACACAATGGCAGGTGACTCCGGTACCTGGCCTAAATCAGGCATCTGAATTTTGGGAATTTGAATAGGCAAGTCAGCCGACGGAATTTTACGGATAGGACCCCTGATTGGAACGCGCGGAGGAGGAAGCCGGGGCTCTGGAAAAACAGGATTCTCGACATCCATGTCTTCGACGGCCGCAGGTAGAGCGCCCGACAACCCTGAAGAATCCACACCGGACACAGCATCCGAAGCCGTGTCGGGCGAGGGCTTCAGAGCCGCCGAACCCCACTGCTCCGCGAAAACGATAGCAAAAATTTTTGACATGTCGACATCCTGCATGCGAGTTATGCCCCAGACAAACTCCTGCGCCGTCCACGGGGGGTCCTTACCCAGCGCCGCAGAACAAACAGTAGCATCTAAATCAAATTTACGGATCATATCCATTTGGGTAGTAGTTTGACATACCCCTCTGTCATTTTGACAGAGGTGCCGGCCATACCACTCTGTCCGGGGTAGGCCATACCCCTCTGTCCATATGACATCCCCCTCTGTCATTCTGACAGAGGTGCCGGCCATGCCCCTCTGTCCATTTGATATACCCCTCTATCATGTTGACAGAGGTGGCGGGCGGCCATACCCCTTTGTCATTGTGACAGAGGTGTCGGCCATACCCCTATGTCATTTTGACAGAGGGGTCGGCCATACCCCTCTGTCATTTTGACAGAGGGGTCGGCCATACCCCTCTGTCCGGGGCCGGCGATACGCCTCTGGCCATTTGCCATACTCCCCTGTGATTCTGACAGAGGTGCCGGCCATACCCCTCTGTCATATTGACATACCCCTCTGTCATTTTGACAGAGGTGCCGGCCATACCCCTCTGTCATTTTGACAGAGGGGTCGGCCATACCCCTCTGTCATTTTGACAGAGGGGTCGGCCATACCCCTCTGTCATTTTGACAGAGGGGTCGCCCATACCGTCTGTCCGGGGCCGGCCATGCGCATCTGTCCATTTGCCATACCCCTCTGTCATTTTGACAGAGGTGACGGCCATACCCCTCTGTCCATTTGACATACCCCTCTGTCATTTTGACAGAGGTGCCGGCCATGCGCCTCTGTCCATTTGACATACCCCTCTATCATTTTGACAGAGGTGCCGGCCATACTCCTCTGTCATTTTGACAGAGGTGCCGGCCATACCCCTCTTTCCGGGGCCGGCCATACCCCTCTGTCCGTTTGACACACCCCTCTATGGAAATTTGGTTAAAAGAAGAACGAGATTGCTAAAGGTTCGTGTTGAGTGTGTGATTTTGAAGTCAAGAGTAAAATTAGACAGAACCAAATTTATTTTTCAGTCAAGCACAATTTCATACAAATAAAAGACAAAATTTGACCGTGTACATAAATTAATAATTTATCCCCAACCCCCCACACCAACCTCTAACCTGGAATCCTCCTGATCATTGGCTTCTCCTGTTTTGGTGTTGAATTTGAGTTCAATCGAAAGTGACCCGAAAATGACGAAAATTCCCTCCCTTAAATATTGTCAAAACTAATTTGCATATTACGGAAATGTCGAATTTCTAATTTGCATATTCGTTCCGAAGTTCGTATAGTTTTCAAACAAGGAAATTTCCACAAAATACCCCCCTTTTGAAAGCGCGCGCCCTCGCCGCGGTCCACAGGATTAGTAGGATAAAATTACAATTAGCCAACGTAGCTTACGTACTAGTATGATAAAACGCGGGTGAAAAATTTTCACACAACCATAAAACTACACTAGAGAACCTCCCTAGAGACTGACACAGGCTAGGCGCCACAACAACACACACGGGCCCACTACCGGTCACCTGCCTGGATAAAGCAAAAACACACAAAACACAATATATACAGGACAGAAAATAGTGACCGCAACGAGGAAGCACTCTCACAAAGGAGACGCTAAAGTTTAAATAAAATATTCTGAACCTCGGAACGAAATATTCCGGAACCTCCGATAACAAAAATACTCCCGAACCTTGAACTAGTATTGGAAATGACAACAACGAAACCACAAGTGGAAGTTTGGAAAATGTCGACACCATAAGGTTGACAGAATTGTAGTAACAAACAGTATATAACAAAACAGAAATTATACTGGCATACAGTGAACAAGTTTAACGTGGAGATGGACAGGAGGAACTGGTGTGCCACAGGACCTACAAAACAGTCAAATGATGCATCAAGAATCGATCTGTCAAAAACAGTCAGGTCTTCAGTAATATCCAAAATACCACCATCCGAGGATCCAGCGCCAACCAGAGCCGAAGGGTGAGTACAGTACGCCAAACCAGGAGTTGCTACATTGGCCAGATTCTGTCCCGTTGACCGCTTTCTGTTGGGCTACAGCCACCCGGGCTGACCATAGCCTTTCGCAGTACAGTCAAATCTGAACCGAAACCCCGCCGCACATGCCATATCCGCCGCCAGCCGTTTCAACACATCCGGAACTGACTCTAACCAGACCAGCGGCTGAACCTCTTCCAGCCACAAGGAAGGCGGAGACTCCACTAGCCAAGCAGAAGTCCTGCACTTCGGCCCAAAACCACACCCAGAACCTCCGACATCCAGAGGATATATTAGAACCTCCGCCAAACTGCTAACCGGACCAGAACCCGAGCCTCTGCCAGCCTGAACAAAGGTGAGACCGCTACCAGGCAGGTAGGAGCCTCAACCTCCGCCAACAGACCAGATCCATAACCTCCGTTAGACAGGTCTGCGCCAGAAAAATCAAATCGGTCAAACCAAAACCGTCCAGCCAAGAGCGTCCGACAATCAGATCAGTCAGATGCAAACCCGAACCTTCGATGAGCGCACCATGGCCATCTTCGCAGTCAGCCAAATCGGGGACGGCACACCAGCTCCTTGGGGGATGGGTGGGAACTAGAACACACAAAACAAACATAAAAGTATCAAATAGCAAAAACAAAAAGAAACCAAATAATACTAAACAGAGTCTACATTCGACTTTTAGGAGGGAAACGGCCAGAGCTTCCTGCCCCAGGAATCCTAATCCCAGGGGGAGAAGCACTGACAGTTTCCTATCAAAAGAAAACTATGTGAACGTTCAACTTTCAAATAATAAAGTTCCTAAGCCTAAGCCTAAGACACTAATGCCATGACGCACATGTGCGTCATGCGGAAAATGCCATGACGCACATGTGCGTCATGCGGAAATCTGCGAAAATGCCATGACGCACATGTGCGTCATGCGGAAAATGCCATGACGCACATGTGCGTCATGAGGTCTCTGCGAAAATGCCATGACGCACATGTGCGTCATGCGGAAAATGCCATGACGCACATGTGCGTCATGCGGAAATCTGCGAAAATGCCATGACGCACATGTGCGTCATGGCATTTTCCGCATGACGCACATGTGCGTCATGCGGAAATCTGCGAAAATGCCATGACGCACATGTGCGTCATGCGGAAAATGCCATGACGCACATGTGCGTCATGCGGAAATCTGCGAAAATGCCATGACGCACATGTGCGTCATGCGGAAAATGCCATGACGCACATGTGCGTCATGCGGAAAATGCCATGACGCACATGTGCGTCATGCGGAAATCTGCGAAAATGCCATGGCGCACATGTGCGTCATGCGGAAAATGCCATGACGCACATGTGCGTCATGCGGAAATCTGCGAAAATGCCATGACGCACATGTGCGTCATGCGGAAATCTGCGAAAATGCCATGACGCACATGTGCGTCATGCGGAAAATGCCATGACGCACATGTGCGTCATGCGGAAATCTGCGAAAATGCCATGACGCACATGTGCGTCATGCGGAAAATGCCATGACGCACATGTGCGTCATGCGGAAATCTGCGAAAATGCCATGACGCACATGTGCGTCATGCGGAAAATGCCATGACGCACATGTGCGTCATGCGGAAATCTGCGAAAATGCCATGACGCACATGTGCGTCATGCGGAAAATGCCATGACGCACATGTGCGTCATGAGGTCTCTGCGAAAATGCCATGACGCACATGTGCGCCATGCGGAAAATGCCATGACGCACATGTGCGTCATGCGGAAATCTGCGAAAATGCCATGACGCACATGTGCGTCATGCGGAAAATGCCATGACGCACATGTGCGTCATGCGGAAATCTGCGAAAATGCCATGACGCACATGTGCGTCATGCGGAAAATGCCATGACGCACATGTGCGTCATGAGGTCTCTGCGAAAATGCCATGACGCACATGTGCGTCATGCGGAAAATGCCATGACGCACATGTGCGTCATGCGGAAATCTGCGAAAATGCCATGACGCACATGTGCGTCATGCGGAAAATGCCATGACGCACATGTGCGTCATGCGGAACATGACGCACATGTGCGTCATGCGGAACGCACATCTGCGAAAATGCTATGACGCACATGTGCGTCATGCGGAAAATGCCATGACGCACATGTGCGTCATGAGGTCTCTGCGAAAATGCCATGACGCACATGTGCGTCATGCGGAAAATGCCATGACGCACATGTGCGTCATGCGGAAAATGCCATGACGCACATGTGGGTCATGCTGAATATGCCATCACGCACATGTGCGTCTGTGGGTCTCTGCGAAAATGTCATGACGCACATGTGCGTCATGCGGAAAATGCCATGACGCACATGTGCGTCATGAGGAAATTGCCATGACGCACATGTGCGTCATGCGGAAATCTGCGAAAATGCCATGACGCACATGTGCGCCATGCGGAAATCTGCGAAAATGTCATGACGCACATGTGCGTCATGCAGAAAATGCCATGACGCACATGTGCGTCATGCGGAAATCTGCGAAAATGCCATGACGCACATGTGCGTCATGCAGAAAATGCCATGACGCACATGTGCGTCATGAGGTCTCTGCGAAAATGCCATGACGCACATGTGCGTCATGCGGAATATGCCAATCCCCACATGTGCGTCATGCGGAACCCTGCGAAAATGCCATGACGCACATGTGCGTCATGCGGAAAATGCCATGACGCACATGTGCGTCATGAGGTCTCTGCGAAAATGCCATGACGCACATGTGCGTCATGCGGAAAATGCCATGACGCACATGTGCGTCATGCGGAAACCTGCGAAAATGCCATGACGCACATGTGCGTCATGCGGAAAATGCCATGACGCACATGTGCGTCATGCGGAAATCTGCGAAAATGCCATGACGCACATGTGCGTCATGCGGAAAATGCCATGACGCACATGTGCGTCATGCGGAAATCTGCGAAAATGCCATGACGCACATGTGCGTCATGAGGTCTCTGCGAAAATGCCATGACGCACATGTGCGTCATGCGGAAAATGCCATGACGCACATGTGCGTCATGCGGAAATCTGCGAAAATGCCATGACGCACATGTGCGTCATGCCGAAAATGCCATGACGCACATGTGCGTCATGCGGAAATCTGCGAAAATGCCATGACGCACATGTGCGTCATGCGGAAAATGCCATGACGCACATGTGCGTCATGAGGTCTCTGCGAAAATGCCATGACGCACATGTGCGTCATGCGGAAAATGCCATGACGCACATGTGCGTCATGCGGAAATCTGCGAAAATGCCATGACGCACATGTGCGTCATGCGGAAAATGCCATGACGCACATGTGCGTCATGCGGAAATCTGCGAAAATGCCATGACGCACATGTGCGTCATGCGGAAAATGCCATGACGCACATGTGCGTCATGCGGAAATCTGCGAAAATGCCATGACGCACATGTGCGTCATGCGGAAAATGCCATGACGCACATGTGCGTCATGCGGAAATCTGCGAAAATGCCATGACGCACATGTGCGTCATGCTGCGAAAATGCCATGACGCACATGTGCGTCATGCGGAAAATGCGATTTTGCCATGACGCACATGTGCGTCATGCGGAAATCCGCGCAAATTCCATGACGCACATGTGCGTCATGCGGAAAATGCCATGACGCACATGTGCGTCATGCGGAAATCTGCAAAAATGCCATGACGCACATGTGCGTCACGTCATGACGCACATGTGGGTCATGGGGATATTTGGGAAAATGCCATGACGCACATGTGCGTCATGGAAAATGCCATGACGCACATGTGCGTCATGGCGATTTTCTGCGAAAATGCCATGACGCACATGTGCGTCATGGCAAAATGCCATGACGCACATGTGCGTCATGGCATTTCTGCGAATTTTGCCATGACGCACATGTGCGTCATGGCATTTTCCGCATGACGCACATGTGCGTCATGCATGACGCACATGTGCGTCATGGAATTTTCCCATGACGCACATGTGCGTCATGGCATTTTCCGCATGACGCACATGTGCGTCATGGCATTTGGAAATGCATGACGCACATGTGCGTCATGGCATTTTCGCAGATTTTCGCATGACGCACATGTGCGTCATGGCATTTTCCACATGACGCACATGTGCGTCATGGCATTTTCGCAGATTTCCGCATGACGCACAAGTGCGTCATGGCATTTTCGCAGATTTCCGCATGACGCACATGTGGGTCATGGCATTTTCCGCATGTCGCGCATGTGCGTCATCCGCATGACGCACATGTGCGTCATGGCATTTCCGCATGACGCACATGTGCGTCATGGCATTTTCCGCATGACGCACATGTGCGTCATGGCATTTCCGCATGACGCACATGTGCGTCATGGATCCGCATGTCGCACATGTGCGTCATGGCATTTTCCACATGACGCACATGTGCGTCATGGCATTTTCGCAGATTTCCGCATGACGCACATGTGCGTCATGGCATTTTCCGCATGACGCACATGTGCGTCATGGCATTTTCCTCATGACGCACATGTGCGTCATGGCATTTTCCACATGACGCACATGTGCGTCATGGCATTTTCGCAGATTTCCGCATGACGCACATGTGCGTCATGGCATTTTCCGCATGACGCACATGTGCGTCATGGCATTTTCCAGATGACGCACATGTGCGTCGCATGACGCACATGTGCGTCATGGGCATTTTCCGCATGACGCACATGTGCGTCATGGCATTTTCCGCATGACGCACATGTGCGTCATGGCATTTTCCAGATTTCCGCATGACGCACATGTGCGTCATAGCATTTTCGCAGATTTCCGCATGACGCACATGTGCGTCATGGCTTTTTCGCATGACGCACATGTGCGTCATGGCATTTTCCGCATGACGCACATGTGCGTCATGGCATTTTCCGCATGGCGCACATGTGCGTCATGTCATTTTCGCATATTTCCGCATGACGCACATGTGCGTCATGGCATTTTCGCAGATTTCCGCATGACGCACATGTGCGTCATAGCATTTTCGCAGATTTCCGCATGACGCACATGTGCGTCATGGCATTTTTGCATGACGCACATGTGCGTCATGGCATTTTCCGCATGACGCACATGTGCGTCATGGCATTTTCGCAGATTTCCGCATGACGCACATGTGCGTCATGGCATTTCCGCATGACGCACATGTGCGTCATGGCATTTTCGCATGACGCACATGTGCGTCATGGCATTTGCCATGACGCACATGTGCGTCATATGCGCATGACGCACATGTGCGTCATGGAATATCCGCATGACGCACATGTGCGTCATGCATTTTGCGAAAATGCCATGACGCACATGTGCGTCATGGCATTTTGGAAAATGCCATGACGCACATGTGCGTCATGGCATTTTCTGCGAAAATGCCATGACGCACATGTGCGTCATGGAAAATGCCATGACGCACATGTGCGTCATGCGGAATCTGCGAAAATGCCATGACGCACATGTGCGTCATGCATTGCGAAAATGCCATGACGCACATGTGCGTCATGGGAAAATGCCATGACGCACATGTGCGTCATGGAAAATGCCATGTCGCACATGTGCGTCATGCGGAAATCTGCGAAAATGCCATGACGCACATGTGCGTCATGCGGAAAATGCCATGACGCACATGAGCGTCATGCGAAAATGCCATGACGCACATGTGCGTCATGCGGAAAATGCCATGACGCACATGTGCGTCATGCGGAAATCTGCGAAAATGCCATGACGCACATGTGCGTCATGCGGAAATTGCCATGACGCACATGTGCGTCATGCGGAAATCTGCGAAAATGCCATGACGCACATGTGTCATGCGGTCATGCGAAAATGCCATGACGCACATGTGCGTCATGCGGAAATCTGCGAAAATGCCATGACGCACATGTGCGTCATGCGGAAATCTGCGAAAATGCCATGACGCACATGTGCGTCATGCGGAAATCTGCGAAAATGCCATGACGCACATGTGCGTCATGCGGAAAATGCCATGACGCACATGTGCGTCATGCGGAAATCTGCGAAAATGCCATGACGCACATGTGCGTCATGCGGAAAATGCCATGACGCACATGTGCGTCATGCGGAAAATGCCATGACGCACATGTGCGTCATGCGGAAAACGCCAAGGCGCACATGTGCGTCATGCGGAGCGAAAATGCCATGACGCACATGTGCGTCATGTGGAAAATGCCATGACGCACATGTGCGTCCTGCGGGAATCTGCGAAAATGCCATGACGCACATGTGCGTCATATGGAAAATGCCATGACGCACATGTGCGTCGATGCATGACGGAAATCTGCGAAAATGGTATGACGCATATGTGCGTCATGCGGAAATCTGCGAAAATGCCATGACGCACATGTGCGTCATGACGCACATGTGCGTCATGCGGAAATCTGCGAAAATGCCATACGACGCACATGTGCGTCATGTGGAAAATGCCATGACGCACATGTGCGTCATGGAACTGCGAAAATGCCATGACGCACATGTGCGTCATGCGGAAAATGCCATGACGCATATGTGCGTCATGCGGAAATCTGCGAAAATGCCATGACGCACATGTGCGTCATGCGGTCTATGCGAAAATGCCATGTCGCACATGTGCGTCATGCGGAAATGTGCGATTATGCCATGAGGCACATGTGCGTCATGCTGGAAAATGCCATGACGCACATGTGCGTCATGTGGAAAATGCCAAGACGCACATGTGCGTCATGTGGAAAATGCCATGACGCACATGTGCGTCATGCGGAAAATGCCATGACGCACATGTGCGTCATGTGGAAAATGCCATGACGCACATGTGCGTCATGCGGAAATCTGCGAAAATGCCATGACGCACATGTGCGTCATGCGGAAAATGCCATGACGCACATGTGCGTCATGCGAAAATCTGCGACAATGCCATGACGCACATGTGCGTCATGCGGAAATCTGCGAAAATGCCATGACGCACATGTGCGTCATGCGGAAATCTGCGAAAATGCCATGACGCACATGTGCGTCATGCGGAAATCTGCGAAAATGCCATGACGCACATGTGCGTCATGCGGAAATCTGCGAAAATGCCATGACGCACATGTGAGTCATGAAATCTGCGAAAATGCCATGACGCACATGTGCGTCATGCGGAAAATGCCATGACGCACATGTGCGTCATGCGGAAATCTGCGAAAATGCCATGACGCACATGTGCGTCATGCGGAAAATGCCATGACGCACATGTGCGTCATGCGGAAAATGCCATGACGCACATGTGCGTCATGCGGAAATCTGCGAAAATGCCATGACGCACATGTGCGTCATGTGGAAAATGCCATGACGCACATGTGCGTCATGCGGAAATCTTCGAAAATGCCATGACGCACAAGTGCGTCATGGAAATCTGGAAAATGCCATGACGCACATGTGCGTCATGCGGAAATCTGCGAAAATGCCATGACGCACATGTGCGTCATGCGGAAAATGCCATGACGCACATGTGCGTCATGCGGAAATCTGCGAAAATGCCATGACGCACATGTGCGTCATGTGGAAAATGCCATGACGCACATGTGCGTCATGCGGAAATCTGCGAAAATGCCATGACGCACATGTGCGTCATGTGGAAAATGCCATGACGCACATGTGCGTCATGAAATCTGGAAAATGCCATGACGCACCTGTGCGTCCTGCGTACTCGGCGAAAATGCCATGACGCACATGTGCGTCATGTGGAAAATGCCATGACGCACATGTGCGTCATGCGGAAATCTGCGAAAATGCCATGACGCACATGTGCGTCATGCGGAAAATGCCATGACGCACATGTGCGTCATGTGGAAAATGCCATGACGCACATGTGCGTCATGCGGAAATCTGCGAAAATGTCATGACGCACATGTGCGTCATGCGAGAAAATGCCATGACGCACATGTGCGTCATGCGGAAAATGCCATGACGCACATGTGCGTCATGCCATGACGCACATGTGCGTCATGTGGAAAATGCCATGACGCACATGTGCGTCATGCGGAAATTGCGAAAATGCCATGACGCACATGTGCGTCATGCTGCGAAAATGCCATGACGCACATGTGCGTCATGCGGAAACTGCGAAAATGCCATGACGCACATGTGCGTCATGCGGAAGGTGCCATGACGCACATGTGCGTCATGCGAAAATGCCATGACGCACAGATCTGCGAAAATGCCATGACGCACATGTGCGTCATGCGGAAAATGCCATGACGCACATGTGCGTCATGCGGAAATCTGCGAAAATGCCATGACGCACATGTGCGTCATGTGGAAAATGCCATGACGCACATGTGCGTCATGCGGAAATCTGCGAAAATGCCATGACGCACATGTGCGTCATGCGGAAATCTGCGAAAATGCCATGACGCACATGTGCGGCATGCGGAAATTGTGCGAAAATGCCCTGACGCACATGTGCGTCATGCGGAAACTGCCATGACGCACATGTGCGTCATGCGGAAATCTGCGAAAATGCCATGACGCACATGTGCGTCATGCGGAAAATGCCATGACGCACATGTGCGTCATGCGGAAATCTGCGAAAATGCCATGACGCACATGTGCGTCATGACGCACATGTGCGTCATGGCGAAAATGCCATGACGCACATGTGCGTCATGCGGAAAATGCCATGACGCACATGTGCGTCATGGAAATTTTGCCATGACGCACATGTGCGTCTGTCATGCGAAAATGCGCATGACGCACATGTGCGTCATGGCATTTTCTGCGAAAATGCACATGACGCACATGTGCGTCATGGCATTTTCGCAGAAATCCGCATGACGCACATGTGCGTCATGGCATTTTGCCATGACGCACATGTGCGTCATGGCACATGTGCGTCATGGCATTTTCCGCATGACGCACATGTGCGTCATGGCATTTCGAAAATGCCATGACGCACATGTGCGTCATGGCATTTTTCTGCCATGACGCACATGTGCGTCATGGCATTTGGAAAATGCCATGACGCACATGTGCGTCATGGAAATTTCCCATGACGCACATGTGCGTCATGGCATTTGCGAAAATGCCATGACGCACATGTGCGTCATGGCATTTTCACGCAGATTTCCGCATGACGCACATGTGCGGCATGGCATTGCACATGACGCACATGTGCGTCATGGCATTTTCCCATGACGCACATGTGCGTCATGTTCGCATGACGCACATGTGCGTCATGTGCATTGTCCATGCATGACGCACATGTGCGTCATGGATCACATGACGCACATGTGCGTCATGGCATTTTCGCAGATTTCCGCATGACGCACATGTGCGTCATGGCATTTTCCGCATGTCGAACGGGTGCGTCATGGCATTTTCGAATGCATGACGCACATGTGCGTCATGGCATTTTCGCAGATTTCCGCATGACGCACATGTGCGTCATGGCATTTTCCTCATGACGCACATGTGCGACATGGCATTTTCGCAAAATGCATGACGCACATGTGCGTCATGGCATTTTCGCAGATTTCCACATGACGCACATGTGCGTCATGGCATTTTCGCAGATTTCCGCATGACGCACATGTGCGTCATGGCATTTTCCGCATGACGCACATGACGCACATGTCGTCATGACGCGTCATGAGCATTTGCGTCAGATGGCATGTGCGTTTGCGTCATGACGCACATGTGCGTCATGGCATTTTCACGCATGACGCACATGTGCGTCATGGCATTTTCAAAATTTTCGCATGACGCACATGTGCGTCATGGCATTTTCCACATGACGCACATGTGCGTCATGGCATTTTCGCAGATTTCCGCATGACGCACATGTGCGTCATGGCATTTTCCACATGACGCACATGTGCGTCATGGCATTTTCGCAGATTTCCGCATGACGCACATGTGCGTCATGGCATTTTCGCAGATTTCCGCATGACGCACATGTGCGTCATGGCATTTTCCACATGACGCACATGTGCGTCATGGAATTTTCCGCATGACGCACATGTGCGTCATGGCATTTTCAGCATGACGCACATGTGCGTCATGGCATTTTCGCATGACGCATGACATGTGCGTCATGGCATTTTCGCAGATTTCCGCATGACGCACAAGTGCGTCATGGCATTTCCCGCATGACGCAAATGTGCGTCATGACGCACTTGTGCGTTATGGCATTTTCGCAGATTTCCGCATGACGCACATGTGCGTCATGACATTTTCGCAGATTTCCGCATGACGCACATGTGCGTCATTCCATTTTCGCAGATTTCCGCATGACGCACATGTGCGTCATGGCATTTTCCGCATGACGCACATGTGCGTCATGGCATTTTCGCAGATTTCCGCATGACGCCCATGTGCGTCATGGCATTTTGCGCATGACGCACATGTGCGTCATGGCATTTTCGCAGATTTCCGCATGACGCACATGTGCGTCATGGCATTTCCACATGACGCACATGTGCGTCATGGCATTAGGGGAGGGGGGGGGAAAAGGAGATAAGAGAAGAAAGAGGGGGGGGGGGGGGGGGGGGGGGGGGGGGGGGGGGGGGGGGGGGGGGGGACTCTGGTTTGGCATACTGCTCACCCTTCGACTCAGGGTGACGCAGATCCTCGGATGGTGGTATTTGGATATTACTGAAGACCTGACTGTTTTGACGGGTCTTGATGCATCATTTTGACTGTTTTGTAGGTCCTGTGGCACGCGGTCTGTCCATCTCCACGTTAGGCTGTTCACTGTATGCTGGTATAATTTCTGTTTTGATACTGTTTTGTTACTGTCAACCTTATGGTGTCGACATTTTCCAAACTTCCACTTGGTTTCGTTGTTGTCATTTCCAATGCTAGTTCAGGTTCGAGTTTTGTTATCGGAGGTTCAAATTATTTCGTTCGAGGAATTCAGAATATTTATTCAAACTTTAGCGTCTCCTTTAATGAGTGCTTCCTCGTTGCGGTCACTACTGTCGCAACCCCATATGGCCAATTTTGTGTGTTTTTGCTTTTATCAGGCAGATGACCGGTAGTGGGCCGTGTGTGTTGTTGTGGCACTGGCTGTGTCAGTCCCAGGAGGTTCTCTAGTGTAGTTTTATGGTTGTGTGAAAATTTTTCACCCTTTTATCATGCTGGTACTGTAGCTACGTTGACTTTAATTGTATTTTATCCTGCTGATCCTGTGGACCGCGGCGAGCGCGCGCTTCAAAAAAGGGGAAATTTTGTGATTTCCTTTGTTTGAAAACATGCAATTTCGGAACGAATATGCAAATTAAGAATTCGACATTTCTCTGAATTAGTTTTGACAATTTTTGGAGGGGTATTTCGTCATTTCGAAGATCGCGAACTCAAAATTCAACACCCAAAACGAAACCAATGATCCGGGAGGATTCCAGGTTAGGGTTAGTGTGGGGGTTGAGATAAATTATTAATTTATGTACACGGTCAAATTTTGTCTTTATTTGTATGAAATTGTGCTTGACTGAAAATAAATTTGGTTCTGTCTAATTTTACTCTTGACTTCAAAATCGCAACACGGACGCTCGTTCTTCTTTTAACCAAATTTCCATAGAGGGGTATCAAACGGACGGAGAAACATGGCCGGCCCCGGAAAAGGAGGGGAGCATGGCCGGCGCACTCTGTCAAAATGACGGAGAATATGGCCGGCACCTCTGTCAAAATGATGGGGGTATGTCAAATGGACAGAGGCGCATGGCCGGCACACTCTGTCAAAATGACAGAGGGGTATGTCAAATGGACAGAGGTATGGCCGTCACCCTCTGTCAAAATGACGGAGGTATGGCAAATGGACAGATGCGCATGGCCCGACTTGGACAGACGGTATGGAGCGACCCCTCTGTCAAAATGACGGGGGTATGGCCGACACTGTCAAAATGACGGTATGGCCGACCCCTCTGTCAAAATGACGGAGAACATGGCCGGCACCTCTGTCAAAGTGACGGAGAACATGTCAATATGACAGAGGGGTATGGCCGGCACCTCTGTCAGAATCACAGGGGAGCATGGCAAATGGCCAGAGGCCTATCGCCGGCCCCGGACAGAGGGGTATGTGGTGGGCCCCTCTGTCAAGCGAGCGGAGGGGTATGGCCGACCCCTCTGTCAAGGTGGCATGGGGGCCGTGGCCGACACTCTGTCTGGTGACAAAGGGGTATGGCCGCCCGCCCTCATCGGATGGAGGGGTATATCAAATGGACAGAGGGGCATGGCCGGCGCCTCTGTCAGAATGACAGAGGGGGAATATCGCCATGGACAGAGGGGTATGGCCTACCCCAGACAGAGTGTTATGGCCGGCACCTCTGTCAAAATGACAGAGGGGTATATAAAACTACTACAGATGGATATGATCGAAAAATTTGATTTAGATGCTACTGTTTGTTCTGCGGCGCTGAGCCCCGTGGACGGCGCGGGAGTTTGTCTGAGGCATAACTCGCATGCGGGATGTCATTTTGTAATCAAAATTTGCTATCGTTTTTCGCGGGCCCGGTGGGGATTCCGGCGGCTCTGAAACTCGCCCATTTTTACGGCTTCGGATGTAAACGCCGGTATTCTTCCGGGGTTGTCGGGCGTACCGCGGCCGTCGAAGACATGGATGTCGAGATCTACTTTCCCGACTCATCGTTCGAGGGTCGGCCGTCGGCCCGACCTTGATGGGTTCCCAAAATTCAGATGCTGATTTAGGCCAGGTACCGGGTCGCCTGCCATTGTGAAGCACTCAACATTTTCTACGCTGAATAATTTGAAAATTGACACGAGACCATATAATACCTGAGAGCCGTGGATCCTCCTCGAGCAATTCGGGTGGATTGGGATCCTCGGTACCTGGGAGGTAAATGAAGGCCCTTTCCGATTTGTCGATAAAGGATTACCGTCACTTCCTTGGACGCTGGGCCGTTTTGATCCAGAACCGACGGAGCGCTGTGAATTCGTCGTATAGGGGCCAGCGGAGTACTGGCCGGTAGTCTGGTCGGTGGTGCAACGAGTCTCGTGCCTTTCGGGTACTCGCGGAGCCTCAGTGGCGGGACCCAACACCCCCTCCCGGATTTTCGGGCAAAAGCGGGCCGGCCTAAACCCGTGACTGTGGCCGCTAGACGTTGGGACCAACCCATTTGCCGTTTGGAAATTCCTTTTGCGTTGACTTGCATCTGAAAAGCTTGTAAAGTATAAGACCCATTTGCAAAACTAGCCACCTGGAGAACCAAGTTGACGTTGTTTTCGAGCGTCAATATTTGGACCCAAATTGTTTGTTTACTGATCCCGAATTTTGGAGCGTGTGCGGGGCTGAATCGAAATGGGGTCCTTGTTTTTGAATCTATGGAAATTTTGGGGTACGGTATCCATTTGACGGCCTTGTCATTTACAGTGTACAGGCCATATACCCCTCTGTCATTTTGACGGAGGTGCCGGCCATACCCCTCTGTCGGGGTAGACCATGCCCCTCTGTCCATTTGACATGCCCCTCTGTCATTCTGATGGAGGTGCCGGCCGCTTTGTCCATTTGATGTGCCCCTCTATCATGTTGACGGAGGCCATACCGCTTTGTAATTTTGACTGTGGTGTCGGCCAAACCCCTCTGTCTTTTTGACAGTGGGGTCGGCCATACCCCTCTGTCAAAATGACAGAGGGGTCGGCCATACCCCTCTGTCAGGGGCCGGCCATACGCCTCTGTCCATTTGCCATTTTGACAGAGGTGTCGGCCATACCCCTCTGTCATTTTGACAGAGGGGTCGGCCATACCGCTCTGTCCATTTTACATACTCCTCTGTCATTTTGACAGGGTGCCGGCCCCTCTGTCATTTTGAGGGGTATGTCAAATGGACAGACAGGTATGGCCGGCCCGGAAGAGGGCCCGTGGCCGGCACCTCTGCCAAAATGACGGGGAGTGGTATAACCGGCTCACCTCTCAAAATGACGAGTGAAACCATGGCCGGCACCTCTGTC
>JASAND010006748.1:0-70482 GCA_030248195.1 Trissonchulus latispiculum
TACACATATACATTGCCTTCTAAGCCTTCTTATAAATACGACCTAAGTTTGTACCCGCATTATTTGGTTTTACACTCTTAGTACTTGAACTTCATCTTATCTTTGCTCTCACTTCTTTTGTTCTCACGTTCTCACTTCTCATGCATATGACCAAGAGTTTATAATACCAAGAGTAAGACACTCAGCTCTTCCTAATAAAATAAGCTTGCAAGATGCTGGAAACATTAAGGCCGAAATCTCGGGGGGGGGGCTTCTCAGCGTGTAAACATACACCGCTGACATTTTTAAAAACGGGCGTTTTCGACAAGTTAAATACTATAACTCGAGCTAGGAACATCGTACAGCAATCATTTTTATATCATTATGTTGCGTAGAATGAGATGTTTTTTAACGATTTAAAAAATATATAGTTCGGTTTAGGTAATCTATTATATAACCTGCAACAAAGCATCCTTGCCGCGAAAATTCTGGGAATTTCATCATTTCTTAGAAATGCCTTACGTTGTCGCTGAATTTATGAGGGATTGCCCAAACTGAACTATATAATTTTTATATCGTTCAAAAGATCTCGTTCTACGCAACATAATGATGTAAAAATTATTGCTGTACGATTTTCCTAGGTCAAGGTATAGTATTTAATTTGTCGAAAACGCCCGTTATTAAAAATGTTAGCGTTGTATGCTTACACGCTGAGAAGCCCCCCCCCCGAGATTTCGGCCTTAATGTTTCGAGCATCTTGCAAGCTTATTCTATTAGGAAGAGCTGAGTGTCTTACTCTTGGTATTATAACTAAGCTAGATCTCTGAACTGTTCTCAAAATTTGGTTTGCATAAACTGTTTTAAGACAGGTTCAATTTTCGAAATTTACGGGGGGGGGCAATGAAAATACCAATGTCATAGGGCCTTTTCGTAAAAAGCTTAAACGGCTTAGCTTAAACGGCTTAGCTTAAAAGGCTTAAACGGCTTAAAAAATCCTTTTCATAAATAGTTGGCTTAAATGGCTTAAACGGCTTAGGCGGCTTAAACGGCTTAGCTTAAACGGCTTAATTTAAGCCGGTTAAGCCGGTTAAGCCGATTATTTATGAAAAGGATTTTTAAGCCATTTAAGCTAAGCCGTTTAAGCTAAGCCCTTTTAAGCCGTTTAAGCCTATTATTTATGAAAGCATTTTCACTATTAATTAAAGCGAAAGCGGGCTTTCATTCTGCATGATTGTAGCTTAATTTTCACTATTTATCTCCCAAATTAAATTTGTCTTAACGACTATAGCAGACACAATAAATTACTGTTGCATTCTGATAACTTTAATGTATATAATCACATGTGATTATTTATGTAACCCTGTTTTAAGGTGAGGTCATGTTCACGGTCGCGGTCGGTCAGTCTGCCATCATGACTCGCTAATGATATTCGTTAATGGGGGTCGGTTTGGGTCAAAAATCGATAGTTACGGATATCGCTCGTTTTCTCAAACAGTAGAGGTGCATATGTTCTCAAAAACAAAATAATACATTAGTGTTCGAAATCAAACTGTGGCAGAGATATTCAGCTATAAAGTTGGAAAACTTGAAAATCACTGTGATGTGCCCTCCAAGGTCATGTTGAGACAGAACGACAGCGAAATTTGGGTTAAATAATATGTCACATTAATTCTGTGGGTTGGCTAATATTTCATTACTAAAACGACTCCGGAATATCCAGCCAGTCGTTCACAGTACATTCTTCAATTGTGAACTGAACCTTTTTCAGCTAACTGGCCCTCAAACTTTAACCTGCTCTAACTTTCAGATACTACATTTCAGACACATAGTTCTATCAGAAAAGTTGTTCAGCGCATCATTAGATATCGAATGATACCAATTTGAGTAATTTTGGAAAATTCAAAAATTGATAAATTTGACCCATATGAGATCAAAGGAACCAATAGGGCAAAAAGTTCAACCTTGAAGCATTTGCAAATACCACAATATTTGACAGATATTGAAAGACTTGCCATATTTGGTGGCTTTCGAATGGATAATGAGTAAGAAATTATTTAAAAAACGTGAAAGTTGTGGAAAATTACGATTTCTGGCAAAATTCGCACATTCTGTGGCAAGTTTCTTGAGGGCACTACAAGTGGTAAAATTATGCGACTACTGTCTTACAAATTCTGTATATGCGCAGAGTGCTATTTAAAAGCCATTTCTGTAGCTTTTGTCAAATTCGTGCAGGAGAGACCAAAATGTTTTGCTGGCCCTGCTTTTCATGGTACAAAAAGCACCAATTTTCCAAAATTTTGAAAAACCGCTAAAAATCCTCTACTCAACAGAATTGTACCAGAAGGGTTACTTGCACTTATGTCCTAAACATGTATGCAATGTTGTATCACTGTATCTTGTATACAGCAAAAAATTTTCTGCCACAAAATCTTTAACTTAACTTTTTCATTTTCCTATGTTTAAAACATGTCAAGGTCACCTTTAGAACGATAGAAATAATATTACCCAAAACGCTCTTATCTTGTTTTGCGGACTCGTTGGGACTGGGAGTATAAAATATGCAAAAATGAGCAAAATCGGAGAAGGTCGAAAAATCGGCCAAAAAGCGACCCACCCCTAATTGCTGTAAGCCGAATCCAGACCTGCTTCACACACTTCATTCATTAGACAGGGCTAGCGTTGTTCCACGTGCCGATCTTAGTATTGGTCAAAGGTATAGTGGGCAACACAAAATAATTTTAGTCACCGCAGAAATATAGTATCAGCTTAATTCTCAAGTTTCTGCTTCACTCCGTATTGTATTGCCTTATTCACTTGTATAAGCTGAACTTGAAGATTGGTCAGCCTCTCCTAAACCACAAAATCAACAGAATCGCAGCTTATAACCTTAAAATTGTCATGTCTAAAAGGAAAGACTTTTGCCAGTTTCAGTCCACGTTTCAGTATCTTTAGCTAACCTAATTTTCAGTTGCAAAGGCGACATAAATTTGCCAATATCTCCTGCTATTCTTCCCAAATAAGCTTCAGTTTACATAGGTGTCGATTGGCGTCGTACTAAAACTGAAACCTGCCTGCAGAAACTAGAAACAAGTTGCATTTTTTGCGTTTGAAGTTAAGTATAGGGGCCAAATTATCTTAAACAGTCCTGTCGTTCTGTATGTGGAGTCCTCGGATAGAAGAAACGTTTGTCCGATATCTCCAACTCAATAATAATATCTTTAACAGTAATCATGAAGACAGATAGGTAAATTGAACGGTTATCAGCAAACAAATAATACAAATAAAACAAATTAACGATTGACACTTTTGCTGGATATGTCGACAGCTTTGTGTGGATTACAAGGCTGGAGCATTCATTTATAATCAGTAAAGATATAGAATAACTTAAGTTGAGTTAACAAAAAGTATTTTTTAACTTTATAAAGGTGGTATAATACTGTATCGACCAGCATAGACGACGATTTATCAATTTGGGACTACTTTTTAAATATTTATCTATAGTTAAAATTGTAGGACCATTGCCACTGGATTCTTCTCATTGTGAGCTTCATTTTGATATAAATAGTGTTGATGTACTCCGAATATTAAGAAAGTTACGTGCGTTTAAATATGACTACTACCACGATTTAAGCCGTTTAAGCGCGTGATTTTACGCGGCTTAAAAACAGTCAATTTGCACTGCATTTTAAGCCACCGGCTTAAACGGCTTAAACTATAACTATTTACGAAAAGGAGGTCGGCTTAAACGGCTTAATTTTAAGCTGCTACATTTTTAAGCCGATGTGCTTTTTATGAAAAGGATTTGGCTTAAAATTTAAGCCGATGGTTATTTATGAAAAGGTCGGCTTAAACGGCTTAAATTTAAGCCGTTTAAGCCATTTAAGCCGTTTAAGCCGTTTAAGCTGAGGTACCTTTTTGTAAATAAATGCAAGTTTAAGCTAAGCCGTTTAAGCTCTTTTTGCGAAATGGCCCATAGAAATTCTTGCATAAGGGGAAAATGCCTGCCTCCAGGCAGAACGAAAATTAAAAACACTCTCGGATTGGCTGTAGCCTTCAGCCAAACAGACCACAGCAATTTCGTCCCATGGTTTCCACAAATGCAACTTATCTGATTGACGTTGCAGTCTACAGAGAGCACCAATGATATAGAGGTTATGTGCTCTTCTCTCCTGGCTCCGTGGTGTAGTGGTTGCACGCCTAACTGCAGTTCGGGAGGTCCGTGGTTCGATTCCCGGCGGAGCCAAATCTTTACACTAGCTAGGTTTAGCGTGGTTTAGCTCGGTAAGTAGGGACTTTAGGGTCTAGGCTCTGTGGTAAAGTAGTGAGTTAGGTTTCACTCATTTCTGGTATTTCCTAATTGGCGAGGCTAGACTGGTTGTTTCCCTGTGTTTGGTCCTTGTGCGGCTCGGGGCGAGCCTCTCGTAAGCGAGGGAGAGATTTACAGAGAGTACCAATGATATAGAGGTTATGTGCTCTTCTCTCCTGGCTCCGTGGTGTAGTGGTTGCACGCCTAACTGCAGTTCGGGAGGTCCGTGGTTCGATTCCCGGCGGAGCCAAATCTTTACACTAGCTAGGTTTAGCGTGGTTTAGCTCGGTAAGTAGGGACTTTAGGGTCTAGGCTCTGTGGTAAAGTAGTGAGTTAGGTTTCACTCATTTCTGGTATTTCCTAATTGGCGAGGCTAGACTGGTTGTTTCCCTGTGTTTGGTCCTTGTGCGGCTCGGGGCGAGCCTCTTGTAAGCGAGGGAGAGATGTACAGAGAGTACCAATGATATAGAGGTTATGTGCTCTTCTCTCCTGGCTCCGTGGTGTAGTGGTTGCACGCCTAACTGCAGTTCGGGAGGTCCGTGGTTCGATTCCCGGCGGAGCGAAATCCTTACACTAGCTAGGTTTAGCGTGGTATAGCTCTGTAAGTAGGGACTTTAGGGTCTAGGCTCTGTGGTAAAGTAGTGGGAGTGAATTAGGTTTCACGATTTCTGGTATTTCCTAATTGGCGAGGCTTGTCGAGGTTGTCCTGGAACTATCTCCAGTCCAGGTTGCGTATCCAGCCTTCAGCGCACATCACCCCGGTAAAGTGGTTTGGTCGCCCAATTACCAGTCTCTGGGGCCAAAACTTTACAGCAGCTCAGCCGTAACTTTGTATATTTCCTGAGAATTCCATTTCAAAATCAAATTTTTTTGCAAAATATAGCTTTTAGGTCAATCAATAAACGTCAACAAGTCATTTCTATGTCATTTGGCAAACATTTCGCTGAAAATTTCCTTGCCATTTCTAAATTCAATTTTAGAGCAAACTTTTTTCAAATTTTAGTTTTTGTTGCAGTTACATTTGTTGTGCTATTGTTGCTGTCGCCTTAAGTTTTTCGGACCACAATAGGCCTTTTATGCCCATGGACTCGGTTTCCCAGTTTAGTGTCATTGTTCACGTATCATAATTGGTTTTTTGTTTTGCATAGTGTGCACAAACCAAATAATCACTGCCTTCTCCCTAAAGCAATGCATCCTAAAGCATATTTCACTAAAGCAGTTCTCCGTAACTTAAGAGTTTGAGGTATTTTTTCAAAATATTTCTCACTGAAAATTTCAAAATATATGCAGCTACAGCTGAACTGCAGCATGAATCAGATATGTGAAATAATTAGTAGTGCGTCAAACGTACCATTAGTTTTACATTTATTCCTGTTTTCGCGTGGCTTCTTCATAATAGTAAGAGACTGACAGGGCAATACAGTGTAGCAATACAACAATACACTATCAGTGCAAGTTAAATAATTAGGAGATAATGTAATTGTGCATTGTAAAATGATAGAAGTGTACACACATACATATGTAAAGTTTTAGCCCCAAAGGATAGATAGATGGGCGACCAACACACTTTACTGGGGTGCTGTGCGCTTTAGACTGGATACGCGACCTGGACTGGAGATAGTTTTCCAGGCCGACCTCGACAAGCCTCGCCAATTAGATAAACCCAAGAATCGTGAAACTTAAGCTCAACCCACTAAGTAACCCCAAAACCTAGGCCTTATGTATCCCTACTTACCGAAACTAAACAATCTAAACCCTAGCTAGAATACTATAGGCCAAGTGGCCGTGTTACAATATTTACTTTAAAGACTGGAGGGGGTTATACAGTTGACAGAAACCGTTTACACTTACAGATTGAATCCAAAGATTGGCATAGAAGAATTACAGACAGGCAGTTGGACCATAAAATATAGTAAATATAAATGCAATACGCCCCGATAGCAGATATTTGGGTGTCCCCCACCCAACCTATCACCAGAGTGGGTGGTCTTTACTAGTCTAGCCCGACGTTCAAGACACTAGGGGACCCCAAAAATGCGATAAAGAATACAGGAAATAGCATAAAATTTGGGCCAAGAAAGCGTAAAAGAAAACCGACCGATTTACTCAAGCGCAGAACTAAGACTGACTGGGCTTTTTGAAATAATGAGAGAACGTGCAATCACGCGATCACACGTGACTTGCCCAGCCAATCAAATTTTGACAAACTTTTGAAATATGTAATGGAATGACTTAGATCTTGTGTTTAAAAGTGGTTAAAAAGCTAGTTTCTAATTGGTCATCGTTCCAAAAGAAGTTTCTACACAAAACGGAGTCTAAAAGATCTTGCCTGTGTTAAGTTTTAGTTTTGATATTGTGTCCAAGCCATAATTAATTGTTATTGTATAATTGCTAAAATCAGAGTTGCCAGCCCCAATTGAGTATCCAATCTTCCTTACGAGAGGAAAAGCCTTAAATTACTCAAACATTAACACAAGAGAAGGGCACTTACAAGCTTAGTTTGGATTAATCAGTCTAAATAATGAATTACTACACACGAAGTAATAGAAATCATAACAATAAGGTCAATTCCAAAATTCCCCTTTCTGAAAGGACAGGTGTCTTTTCCCTCAGTGGCCCGGGTGCGGTCATTTTCCCCTTCCATTGCTAGAGGTTAATAAGAACGGAAGAATAGTAAAACTCTAGAAATCCTAGTGTGGGCGTGAAAGTAAAACTTATAATTACTATGATAAGAAATTCAACATTTCTAGCTGAAAAGAATACGCTAATCCTTGTCAGCAGTGTTTTAAAAGCCTTTTCAATGTTTAATAACATCTATTAGAAGATGGTTTGATAAAATAATCACATAATTAGGTTATACGTAAGAAATTAAAAGCTATAAGTACCTACGTGTGTTTACTTGCAATAATTTGTGTTTTCCAATGTTTTAGGGCTTTAATTTGTTATTAATTATGTTAACTTGTGTTAGTTAGGCTTAATTAATGTTAATTAGCTAATTATTACGTAAGAAACGAAATTTTGGTCTGTGATGCAACTTAGGCTCATATGAAAGAGAAACTTCTCCCCTTTCCAAAAATGTAATCCCCACGTTTTAACTCCCAAAATTGAATGAGTTATAAGCGAAAATGTTTTAGTAAGATTAGCTTTTATTTTCTAATCTTACTTTGCTTAAAAGGAAAGTCCAAAAAGGGGACTTCTAAAAAACCTTTATGTTAACTCTCTTTTCTTCCTCCCTTCCTTCTTTCTTTGTCTGGGAGGTTGTCTACCTCCCAGACTACAAGGCAGCCAGGTGCGCTGCTGTTTCCCCTTTTCTTTCATCTTTTCCTACGTACGCTAGGCTTGTCCTCAGGTGAACTTTTGTTGGGCCTAGTCCAACAAGAAGAGGACAACAAAAGTTCGCCTCCAGAAAAGAAAAGAGGACATAAATTTAACACGTAGGTAAAGTTCGGAGGGGGCTTCATTAATTTCCCCCAATTAAAATTATTATAAAAATTAACTAAATATGTCTAGTCAAGTACGTAGAGTGTCAAGAATTCCATCCTTAGTCCTCAGAACTTGTGTAGATTGCGTAAAAGTTAGAAACAAGTCCCAAAATTCATGTTATTTCCCCTTTGGTTATGTTTACATGTTAACCAAAATTTTGCAAAGTTTTGCAGAATTTCAGCATCCAAAATTAATCAAAAAAGAGGTCAGTTGGGGGCAATATGTCCCCATTATCGTTAATCTTCCCTCCCTCGGGCTGGCCGGTCCGGCAGGCCGCTGGACTGGCCTATGGTAGAGATAGCAAGCTTCTAGAAAGTTCTAGAACTTTCTAGAAGCTTTAAGCTAAAATGAAAGAGGAATTCCGCCTCCAGTCCGCTAATGACCTGTCACCGAGCTGTCAGCAAAACTGTCAGCTCGGTCCCCAAAATTTTCAGCTTCCTCAGTGTTCGTTTAGCAGCGACTGAGAGCAGTCGCTTTATTCCCCTCTTCCCCCGACGTGTATTGTTTCTCGGACCACTGGTGTGGTACGGGAATATAGCAATACACGTCCCCCTTTAGGACGCATTTTAGGGACCTTTCTGGCCCACAGGCCAGAAAGGAAGATTGAGACAAAACACACGAACACTTCAACTTGAGGAGCCAAATGGATCTTCTATATCCGGCTCAGGAATCCTGCCTAGGACAAAAATATTAGGAATATTTGGCCCTTTTTGGCCTTTATTTTTTTTATGCAATTTTCGGCCTCCGGGCCTTATTTTTTTATTATGTGATTTTAAGCCTTTATGGCCAACTTTTTATGAAGTATTTTGGGCCGATTGAGCCCCCGATTCTACAGTATTTTGGGCCTAAGGCCACCCTTTTATGTTCCATAGCATGTTGGGCCTCCGGGCTAGTTTTATTTCATTTTTATTTTATCATTTGATTAACTCAAAAATCAAGGGCAGCTCATGTAAACCCCTCCTGTGCGATGGAGGTCTTGAAGCATGCCCATTTTTCTCTTCTTTTACTTTCTCATTTTAATTCCGTTTTATTTACCAAGCCACGGCCTCTTGGCCTAAAAATTAGTAGGCCTTTATGGCCTGAAAATACTCTCTTTATTTGTCACTTTTGGGGTTATTTTTCGTAGTTTTCTTGGGTTTATGAGTGGGATCCCAAATCCGTAGTTCTGAGCTAGAGAGCCCCTTAATTACGGCTCTGAAATTAATAAGCTAGTTAGAGAAAATAACTCCCCACAGCCGGCAACTAGGAGTTGCCGGCCATGCTCTTACAAAAAAAGCCTATATTGTCTCAAAATTTCCATAGTCTGTATCATGTTTTATTTCAGCGTTAGGTCGGCATTAAAATCATTAGGTATTAAAAATTATAGGGCATTCTAAAGCCAATTCTTAAAATCTGAGTCGTTTTACGTCTAATTTAATTAATTATTAAACAGTCGTTTAAGAGGAATGGCCGGCTTCCTCAATTGTCGTAGTTTTAATTAATCGTGTATTTAGTTTACTTGACTGTTCTTTGTTGTTAGTAATAATTGCTTAGCAATTATTACTCACTGGCTTTCGTCAAAATCCAAGTTAAAATCTTTTCCAAAACTTACTAGGTTTAAGTTTTTCACAAAATTTCTTTTATGGGCAATTCCAAGGAATTGCAAAACCGTCAAATCTGCGCACAACAAAGTTCAAAGTTCTCAAACTTCTTACACCGATGAGCCTAAGTGTAACTTATTAGTTAGTCTAAGTAGCTAGATAGTTATCAGTATGAATGTGTTGCATAATTGAAGTGTGAATGTTTTGTAAGTCTGAGGTGTGAATGTTTTGCAAGCCTGAAGTATAAATGTTTTGTATAATTGAAGCGTGAATGTGTTGCAAACTTAAGGTGTGAATGTGTCCCTAAAAAGTACCTAAGGTGGTTATTCGGGTAAACCCCTCATGGAGCGTGAGGTTCCGAAATTAACCAAGTTTCAAGAATGTTTGGTTGAATGATTGTAGAATGCCCTGATTTGTATGCATGTAGAATGAATGTTTTAGTATAATTGTGATGGCAACTCACGGAAACTCCCCTTGTACGATAGGGGTTGTGAGGATTGTCAAATCAGTATGAATGTCAATGGAATGAATGAGTATTAATAATGTAGTTATTAATATTGGGATAATCCGGGAAGCCTAGAGTTTAACAAATTGTAGTAAACTCTGCCAACAATTATTAAATTACAAATCACATCAAACTCCACGTTAATTAAAGATAGCATTTCAAACAGTCTAAAAATATCAGTCAATACGGATTATCTCAACACATGATAATTCACTGGTTCTCATCCGGTGCATGAGGCCAATACTTGTGAAATTGTCCTAAAACTCCTGTATTAGGCAGGAAAATGGTGTGAATGTGTATAAGTGTGTGTTTGTTGCTGAATGCTCGCTGATCTGAGGGATATGAGTGTGACAAACAGTGTGAATGAGTACCTACTTCAGTATTAGGGTAATATGCAAATTAGGTAGCTAATATGATCCAGGGTCACGGAGACCCCCAGGATAAGCTGATATAACCAGGTGGTCCTCGATTCGTCCACGTAGGTATGCCCGCAAGAAGGGAGTGGACGAATCGCAAATGAAGGACTTCGTGCTGGTTTGTCTTACCTGTTTAGAGCCTAATTTTGTCCTAAAATTTGTAACATGAATTAGCTAAGTCTGTCCATTGTTTTGTATTAATTATATGTGTTAATTAGCTAGATCTGTGCCAGTAGATCCATCTCGAGCTAGTAATCCTCGCAGTACATCACAAAATAACTCATGCGCTTTGTCAGTCTTTAGCATAAAAGGCAAAAGTCAACTTTAGTCAAAATTGCAGGAATTATGTTAAACTTATTATTCTTGCCCTCACTGGTTCTCGCTAACGGGTCAACTAATTAGGTTGTAGTTTACATTTTCGTAAAGTATATCATCTGTACAGTTTAAACCTTTTATGTCAGCCAGTTACTGCAAAGGGTAAACGCTTTTACGTCGAAAATACTATCCAAATCTGACAGTAAGCACCAAACTGTACTCGTTAATCTATGTAAGCAAGTGATTATGGGATCTAATGGCACACACGGTGAATATCTTTACGTAAGCATCAAATGAACCGAAAATCACATAAAATAATAGTTAGGTAGCATAATAATATTGTGTAATTACATGAGAATTGAGGATTATAACGAAACCATCTTCTAATAAGCTTAAAAGGAATAATCTTGCAAATATGCGTTTCTATTCTTGTGAACTTGTTATACAGGAAACAGGTGCTTTCCTGTCGTGAATCTTACGCCTAAAATCTAATTATGTGTAGACCGAATATGATTGCAGAGAATATATGTTGAATCGGCGATTTCCGGCATTCCGATGCAGGAAATCGCCCTAAAACTCATATTCGGCAAAATTTTATCCATATCAAGCCAATATCGCCTAATTAGTCACATTTCGTCCCGCGAAAACAGTCAGAGTATGTTAATTCTGTCTTTCAAGCAAAATCTTAATCAGAATTAATTAAAGTTCTAATTTTCTTCTCCGAAAGCCACAAAAGTGAGTAATAGTTGCTGGGTTTGATTCCCACACTTGTATCCTGTATTAATGGGTTTTAACCCATTTGATTCAGGTTCTTCGAGAGGCCAACATCCTGCTCTGATTCGTAGTCTGTGGAACCTGATCCGGAGAGCTTCTGTACGATTGAACCAGTGACCAGTGAACAGAGAGTGATATTATTAAGTGATTAACCGATTTGCCCAGTTGAAGACAGTTCGAATTTACGAAGGTACTTGGGAATTGGAATCCTATATAGATTGTAGTCTAGGGCAGAGACAATAGCCTCCGTGAACCTGGTCAATTTGGGAAAACTAAGCCGATCCTTGCCTGTTACTGTTATTGAACTGTTTTATATTTCGAACTCATTTTAAAGAACCTACTCAAAATGTATCCTATTGTCGCCTTGATTGCTAGCCGTCCGGGAGCACAGGCTCCCCAGTTGTCTCTGGTTTAGGCCACAGTTAGAACTGATCAGAAGAAGTCATCAAAGGAAATCCTAACGAAGCAATCTCATTAACTTTAGTCATTTAATTTTATTTAATAATAACATTTACAGCCATCTCCCGGTACCACCCCGCCTAGACCGACCCCTATATTGTTCTTCAGTCCGACTGTCCGAAACCACTCGTGAGGTTGCAGGTGTAACCTGGCGAGATCACCCAACTTCTAGACCGGAACTGTAATATCCGACACTCTGTTAAATTTAGTTAATTATCTGTTATATTGAACCTGTATTGTAGTTTTCTGTAAAGGACGAATAGAGAGTACAGTTGAGTTAACGCACACAATACGCAACACACCTAACGTGCCCAGTCATAATACCTGAAGAAGAGAGCCAATAAACTAGTCTCAAGTTAATAGTTAACCGGTCAGTCACTAACTTAGTTAATTTAATATTTGGAAATCCTCAGTTCCCTAAAATAATCCATTCTCCCCAATCAAGGGCTGGCAACTCTGGTGAATCCAGTAATCTGTATTGTTTCACTGTTATAACTCAAGCCACTATTGATAATTGTTGTGTAACTCTCCTGTCCTCCGTTATTGTAAGTATAGTATTCTTAGCCAATAAATTAATCTTGTTGCGTGTAAATCATAGTCTGCATTTCAGTTGCTGAAAAGAGATCCAGGTGAGATCTCCCAGGGATAATAATAAAGGTAAACTATTCAGATCCAATTAAGCTGGATCTGAATCTCAAGTTGAAGACTAACTGTCTTATTTTAGTTTTTGACCTGTTGCGTCGAAACAATCCTATCCATACTCCAGGTGCGATTGGATAGAGCCTAACCCCCCTCCAATTAAACGAACTCACAATAGTACCCCTAACAGGTTAGCTGTAGGGATCCCTGATTTTGGTAAACCACCTTTCAGGAATCCAGTACTTAAGTTTGCCTGCCTAGGCAAACGCGCTAACCTTCCGTGTGATTGAACTTCAACCTAAGCGACCCCACTTTCGAAATCAAATTAAATTGGTCAAGTTTTTCCATCCTAATTTTCACACAGTTCATTACATGTATTACTAATAGCCTTAGCTTGTCTACCAGGGATGGAAACTGGGTGATTATGTTTGACCCATGACCCACTTGACCCAAACGCAAATTTGACCCAGACCCAAGGCGACCCATGAAATTTGAAAATTCCGTGACCCAGACCCAAATGACCCAATGAAATAACTCGACCTTAACTGAATTTACATTATCCTTTTATGAAGTGATTTTGAAACGATATAACTTGATTTTTGAAGTTGGGTAAGTAGTAGGTATACCTATACATACCGATTTGTATAGTTTGCAGGTTCATAGCTCCTCAATTTTGTCATTTCCATTATTTCAGTAATAGTTATTTTACTTGGAAGATCTGATTGGTTGATGTAGCAAAGTATTTAAAATTTTAAAATCTATGGAAGTGTACATGGCTTTTGTTACGTGAACCGGCGAAAACATAATGACCGGACAAGGCACAGCTAACTCTACCGAATTCGGAGAAGCAATACTAAATTCAATGAGAGAACAAACGGAACTAAGATTGTCACTACAGCGCAATTTAAATTTAAACTCAATTTAAATTTCACGCCCATTTAAAAAATTTTTGTAGCGGCGACAGTTTTACGTAATTGAAACAATCCCAGATCATCGAATCTGAAATTTGGTAAGACCCTGTGACCCAGACCCAAAATGACCCAATAAAAATTGCTGACCCAGACCCAAACTGACCCGCAGGAAGCTTGACCCAAACCCACACTGACCCAAACGGTTTAGAAAATTGGTGACCCAAGACCCAGTGACCCAAGCAAAAATGGCGACCCAAACGACCCATGACCCAGTGACCCATGACCCAGTTTCCATCCCTGTTGTCTACATACTTCAGTACAATGGAATATAGACGAGAAGCAATAATACACATTTAACTGAACTGGCTAAATGGAAACACTTGTTAACTTCCTTTGCCCATTGACCTTTGCCTTTCGTCAATGCGAACAGTTCGAGGTGGCCTGTTCTGTACGCCAAAAAACGCTTTGTCCAATTACTTACACACGTTTAAAGCAAACTTCATTTATAAACGTAGAATTTTATATACATAGAATTCATATACATTTATGAATCAAATCGTGTCAAATTGATTTACATTTAAATCAGTGATCAATGATTAGTATAATAAGAGCTTTTTTGAAGGTTATCTAATTTTCTCCTATTAGCTAAATTATTACAATTTTAAGACCAGTTGATGCAGCTGTAAAAGTTCAAGTTATGCCAGGATTATTTGACTACAATTGTGTACTGCCTTCTAATATTAAATCCTGAGCTTTGTCAAAACAGAAACAGTATTGTTTACTGTTAGTTTTGGTTCAGTCAAACTCAAAATTATGTTATCAAAAACATTTCAAAATTCAAAAGATATAATGATCAAAAGAGCTTTCCGTCTTCTGAGAAGATGCGGTAACAGATATAGTTTTTGAAGATTAGATTTCACCAATTTGGGTTAGAAGTTTAAATGTAAACTTATTTTTCGATACAGCCTTTCTACAAAAATGAAGGACCCAACGTTACGGTTTGCAAGAGTACTCGGCACAGTGTTATTGCAAATGGTCAAAGTCGAAAGTGGATTCGAAATAAATGGTTTACCTTTCACAAGAGAATATTACAGCAGCAACCATTCGTGCAAATTATCTTGCTTTAAATATGTTTAGGTGGCTTTTGCGAAGACTTTTGTCGAGAGTTTGGAATAAATGATATTACGTGCCCACCTTGTCCACCTCCAGCGCCTGCATGCATTTCTGGAAACAGCTTTGTTCGAACAACAGCTGGTCCCCTTTCAGTGGCTTCGTTGATAAATGCTCCCAATAGGGTAAAACTTTTGGCCATTTCTGAGGAAGGCTCACTGATGTGGTCACCAATTAGCTTCCACTTACATCCCCCTAACAATCGAACACAAACTGGTATAAGGCTTTGTGTAAAAAGAAATATTCAGGTGGATTTAACTACGGAACATCAATTATTCACATGTGATTGCAGGAGCGGAATTATTCATGAAAAGTCAAGATCTGCAAAGTTTATAAACGTGCAGTCTTGCCTTGTGTTACCGAAACCTAGTGGTTATGAATGTGTTAGTGTGGAATCAGCTCAATCAGTTGAAATAGGTGGTCTTTATAGTCCAATTACGGCAGACGGAACAATTGTAGTAAATGGAGTTGGACTATCGTGCTACTCTTACATTGACCACAACACTGCCCATAAATTATTTAGCAGAATTTATACGCTGTCGTCGGGCATGAAACATTGGATTCAGCAAGTATTTTATCGCCTGAAATGGTATGAATGGACTCAGTGGATGAACTTTTATTTATTGAAATCAGGTATGTTCCAGCATATCTCAACGAAGAACTATGATAGCCACATGCCGATTTCAGAGGACTCAGAACTGCATGAAGTGCATGAATTAATGCGTAAATAATTAGTGTACCAGTCAAAATACTATAACACTTTATATCAAAGGCAAATTAAACTGCATTCACTTACAGCGTTGTCTTAGATTCAACTTGTTTGAGAATATAGGGAAAGATCACATCCCACATATAGAAGGCGAACGATCCTAGAGCCAACTCAGTAGAGTGCGCCAAATATGATAGTTTCTAGGCAAGAAAGCAATTTGTATTGGATCTCTTCAACACTGTTGCATCCTACTCCCTAAGCTCCCGGTACTTGTAGTGCGTCAATGAGCTCAATCTGCTCCGATGCTTCCGGTAAATTAGGTAATCGTGTACCTCTTAGGCCTCTAAACATATACAAGATTCTCTTGACTGCTACTTTTTTAGAAAACGACTTAAAAGTTTTATACCCTGTTTCCACAGCCAGCCTTTCAGCAGACCTGAGCACAACAAGCTAAAGTCTGGCGGAAAGCAATTTAACAAACTTGCAATATCTGATTTTCATTGTTCTCTTTAAACTTTTACCAGACTTCGAGTGTGTAGCCAAAGCAGCCACGATTAGACACAGTTCACTTATTGATTTTACTGTTTACTCGATTTAGCACAATAGTGTCTCATTCCGTCTCACAATAACTTTTGATCTTGTAATTTCTTGCCTATTTTGCGATTCCGTTGAGCATGTGATAAGAAATGAATAATGAAGAGTTTGCTTTATTTCTGGAGTAACAGTTGCTACTTAAAAGATTAAAACACGTTCAGCTAACGTATATATTCTTTAAGCACATGAATGTACAAAAAACTTTTTAAGCATTGGTCGGCTACGCCAGAAACGAGAGAGAACAACTTCCAAACGAAGAAGAAACTAGACATGCTTACACGCCATCGGATTAATTAGATTCCTCTAATCTCGACTATTATTTTCTGATATTAAAAATCCTTTGATCTTTGCCGCTTTTTCGAAATTGACTGACTCGTGGCTCGCTGAGTGCACGAAATTATTGTTTTTGTTTTCAGGACCGCCCAGGCGTCAGCTTTGACCTGACTTGTGCTTAGACGTATATGTAATGTAGTATTTCACAATTTGAACGTCTGTTTTTTCGATAAATTCCGGTTTTTGACCCAAACTTTCGGCATAGCGATTCTAGTGAAAGTGAGTAAAGATAGCATAATCATAGAGCTCAATCTGAGGTCAATTCAACGATATAGAGTTTTCGTGGCTATGACCTACATTTCGCCAGCAATGAATTTTTAAACAATTCCCCTTAGTTCAGCTGCTTCGTGTAAACTTTTATATGCTAGTCGCAAGCGAATATCAGATAAAGTAAAGACTACAGGATCGAAAGTGTGTGCATGTCTGATTACTCCTAATTCCGCTTACCCTACAGACCGACTCGCCGGCAATCTATTTTAGTACCGCAAGTTTATTTTTCAAAAGGGTGCAAGATAGTAATTTGTAACCGAATACAACAAGAGACAAAATTGTAACGCAGCAAGGTATAGCTTTTCCAAATAATGAAATAACTACAAGTTTCACAATAAAAAAGAACCTAATTCAATTACAAGATAACCAAGCGAAAAGGGTCAAACAATTCCGGAGTAGAACCCAAACGATGGTCCCCCAATCCACTAATCCGGACAATTGTCATATAAACCAATCTATTCGTAGAAAAAGGTAGTACCACACGGACTGCAAAATGGTCGGTCAACCCAACTTTTGAATATTAGCTACAGAGACTGAGGTTCATACACAGAAAAATGAAGTTTCATTTATGTTCATGAAGATAGCATTGCACTTTAATAATTTTGAATTGAATTCGAGGAGAATGTTATGAAATATTCCACAGATTACCCCCTCTTTTGAAACGCGCGCCCTCGCCGCAGTCGCCAGGCAGAATTAGTTAGTAAAACAGGGGTGTGGGGCAACAACCGAGGATATGATAACTTTTGTTAGATGTAGAAAATATTTCAATACGGAAATTAAAACACTTTCTTACTTGCTGTATGCTTCAGCTAATCAGGCCACAGTCATTCAGTCCCATGGTTTTCACTAGTAAAACCTATATGATTTATATATGTTGCAGCTCTGCTGTTGCAAATTATATTTGTTGAAAATTTCAGATAAAATGAAAGCAAATATACTGATACATCAAACTTTTACGTTAAACAAAAAAATGTCCGCAAATCAATTCCATTTCAGTTGACAAACCTTTTTGCGAAAATGATCGGTTTTTAATTTCAATTTAATATTTATATTTAATGTTATACAATTTCTTCACATTTGTCCTTAATATATATAACTAGACCTAAAACTGGTCCCTATAAAGTCTCTAGTCCCTAAAAGTCCTAAGTCCCTAAAGTCCTAAGTCTAGTCCCTAAAAAACTTTTTAGGGCATATATATATGCCTTAAAAAAGTTTTTTAGTACACCGGTTTTACAAGTTCCTTAGTAAAGCATTACCTATCAAATGGCGAAGCCTCTTAAATATTCTCTGGCGTGATTCAGAACATAATTGCATAAAGGAAACTGAACCTTCGAAATAGTTTAATGCCCAGACTGGCCAACTCAAGGCTTAATGTAGTTTTAGTTTCACCAACCAGCCTTCGCGCCTCACATTACAACCAATATTTTTGCTTTACAAATTAGGTTGAAAGTGAGACACCCTGGTTGGAAAGTGAGACAGGGAAGGTTACAAAAAGAGACATAATCAATATGTAAATCTATAAAATTTGCTAATACTTGTATTTTTGAAAACTGACATTTGGCTAAACCTAATGTAGCCTAATACGATAGTATCTGCAACAGTTTTTACTATTAAGGTGGATATTGTGAAGATTATCGTCGCGATCATGGCACAAATGAAATCACATGTCCACCTTGCCCGCCACCAGCATCGTGCATTTCAGGAAACAGTTTAGTAAGGACTGCATCAGGCTCGTTCCATGTATCTTCATTAACACAGATTTTTTTATAATGAAAAAGTGTTAGCTGTTTCCAACGATATGGTCATCAATCAGCTTTCCATGCACCAACCTAACAACAGAACACAAATAGATTGATTGATTAATTGAACCGCAGAATGATCAGTTACTTATTACCCCATAAACTGTTTCTATACGATAACTCATTCCGTACATGGTTCTAATTCTAGGCTGTTTGCTCAGCAATGGTTAATTTTTGGTCCTCCTTTTTGGTCACTGTCAGTTGGTCCGTGGTTCGATCCCTCTCTGGTCGGAACGTCACTCTTCCGACCAGACTCATCAACAGTGTCATCGTTCGTGGACTCTCTTCTTCACATCTTTCAATCCTGATTTCACCTCTCCACACCAGAACCGTCGACTGCCGAAACTTCCCCCTGTGGCGCCCCACGTTGGCATCCGCCGACTTCCCTGACCGACGGCACACATAACGCCGCGGTACTCACTCCCTCTCCCCCCCACCAGTACCGTCTCAACCGAACGCAACAACGGCACGGCGCGGATTCCTACCCGCCGGCCAGCCCAACTGGAATCTCGTGTCCTCAGGGTGGCAAGCTTGCACCCACTCCTTCCTTGGCCGATGTGAACTGTTACCGGCCGCCAACCACTGCCGCTGACTGCAGCCTGGAGCTCTGACCGTCGTAGGTCCCTCTCCGGTCATCTCCCCCGTCCTCAACCCCTGGAGCTCTAGCCGTCGTAGGTCCCTCTCCGGCTATCTCCCACAGAAGTCACTGTCCCACCCCCTGCTGCACTGCCAATCCAGACTCACCATTAGCCTGGACTGCTACTTTCACTGCAACCATTACCGACAGGAAGATCTGATGAACTAGAAAGTTTTGCGAACAATATAATCGAATGCCTATTTGTACAGTTGAGTTGTCTAGGTTGGAATTTTAAGTATACCCTATCTGTAATGTTTGTTCACGACTAATCTATGCTGTGATTGACTGTTTTGCTTTGCTATACTTCCCCCCCTAGTAAAAACCTACCACATTTTTTGCGGTGGAGAGTGTGGAGGATAGAAAATTTGTAATACTAGGGTCGGGCCGAAATGTGTGAGATATGACTAGAATTAGTGAAAATTAGTGAAATAATGATTGGATTTTTGGTTGATATTGAATTGATATTGAACTGATTTCTATACCTTGCATACTTGACTTTTGTAACTTGACTTTTGTATTTTATACCCTGACTTATACTTCTGACACAAATTTCGTATATCTGTGGTCATATCCTATTCTATAGTTAGCTATGTATTTCTTTGCTGGCTCTGTTGAACGTAAAGTTAAAAGGTATTTTGGTCTTTGAACTGTGACTGTCGTCTTTAGTATTCGGTCTCTATTTGAAGTTGATTGTTGTTCACTATTTGAGAAGTTTTGACAAAGAAGTTAGAAATTCTAGCTGTTTCGTGATGGACATTTTTATTTGCAAAACGAATCCAAAATTGGGTACTTATCTCCCCAGGAAACTAAGTGGGGTTAATGCGTCCAAGTTTGGGATTTTTGGGAGCCTCCTTCACCCCTAGAGCTGGGTTCATACGTCACTGGTAAGTGACGTATGATGGTACACACACACACACACACAGAACGCACTACACGAAAGGGAGCCGCAAGCTCCGCCTTACACGTCACGCACACATGATTGACAGGTCTTCCCCAAAACCAAAAATTTTCCCAAATTTTGAGATCAGTCGTGGTTGAGCTGCCCGAAAACTCAGTCGTGTTTTCGCTGTCATTTTGCTGACTTACTAGTCCGAGTGGATTTTGTGACCGAGGGCCCGTGAAGGGATAGACCGGTCGGTCAATTTTGGATTGTGTGTACGGTCTTTATATTGACCGGTACGTTCAGGCTTTACTTGTTGGGGGCTAGCCACGACTCGTCTGTTTTCTGCTATTTTTACTCTGTGATTACCTTCCCGATCTGCTATTTCCCGTGTTTACCTTTGGCCTTATCCTTGGGAGGACCTGTCAACTGATCACATCCATCACACACGGAACCGGAGCATACAGGTAACTCGGATCGTGAGTTTGATGAACCAGGAGGGTTAATATTGTCCTGAATTAGCGTGAGACTTTAAAAGAACGCGTTGTCTAAAAATTGAGGTTAAAAGGATCTTTGACTCTTGATTGACACTAGCCAATTATATTGTACTTGTGTATCCTTGTATGATTTTGTGTTCTGTACTTGCCTACCTAGATGTCGGTATCCTTGTATTCTAAACTGTAGATAATGCTGTACTATGTATAATCATAATCGTGACTGTCTCATTAAACTAATAATTTAATTTAATTAAGACGTGAATTGGCTTTACCTGCTCTTGAGCGAGAGATAGTTAAAAGAGAGATCCTTAGATCGCCAGAAATTAGGAAGCAACTGGGAACCGAATATCTAGATTTATAGTTAGTTAGATTAATATGCTGACCCCTGTGCATGCCCTTGAATGACTGGGGAATAGCACGTAGAAAGCCAGAGCTAAACGTGAGTCTTCCGGGATTTGTATCTAATTTTGTAGAGAAAAGGGGATCAAAACGACCCCCAGATACCCTTTTCTTTACATATATAATATAATACAATTTCATGATAATAACGATCATTAATAATAAAAAATAATAATCATTATAAATTAACATTGTTAATTAATTTTTGCACGAAATATTTATTTATTTACAAGATCCAATTCATGTTAATTATTATTTATTTATGTTTTCAAAAATTTATTTTTGTCGTATTTCGTCCAGATACGTTGCAATTCAACATTGAGAATATTGTAGTGCTCATGTGACTCCCAGTTTCAGTTTTCGACCAATCAGCACAGAGCAAGCTTGTTTTGATTGGAAGGCACTGAAAGCACAACTCAAAATGTTTGACATTGTCAAACATTCCCAAAGCACACCGAAAGCACTAAAGCGCAAAGCACAAAGCACAAAGCACAGAAAACCATCATGAACCGGGAAAGCACAAAGCACAAAGCATTGTGCTTTTCAAACCATCATGAACCGAGAAAGCACAAAGCACAAAAACACAAAGCGCAAAGCACACCATCGTGAACCGGGCTTATCATGCTACTCTTCATTTACTACAACAAAGCTCATAAATTGTTCAGTAGAATTAACTTCCTGTCGTTGGAGACGCAACATTGGTTTCAGCAAGCATATTTTCAACTAAGTGGACAAGAATGGACTCAGTGGATGAACAAATACTTATTGAACCGAACCGTTCAGACTTTTTAGCATATTTCATGAGATTTGGACGGACAACTTTAATGAACATGCGTGTGAATTCCGGCACCTTTTTCTTAATACCAGGCGCAGTTTAGCAATTTTTACAAGGACTTAGTTTTGGTAATATATGATTGTTGTGCCCAATTATTGTTAGAATTTGAAATTAAAAGTAATCGGAAAATATGTTTAACTGCAATGTTCGTCTCTTTTGGCTTGGGCTCCTGTTCTGAGATTTGTTGGAATCAAAATTTCAACCTATAATTATTTATTTTTGAAACTTTAAATGTTGAAGCCATTCGCCATTGCTCTGTTCTAAGCTTGACCGCTCCTATAACCAATCAAAATGCAGGCAACGACCTTCTGCTTTGATGCGAAGTCGATCCACATCTTCGTGCTTTTAGACCTAGGAATCGACAAATTGCAGTACAGTGCTGGCTACGTGTTGTTTGTTAGTGTACCAAAAAGTTGTAAACATCGTTAGCCAATAAACAAAGAACCAGACTATTCAGTCTGCAGCAAAGCTAGTTCGACAACAATCGCTATTACTGAGAGTTAGGAAACACTTATTGTAATTCTCTTAGAAGTTCTTAGAAGCGTAACGTTGCACAGTAAGGCAACAAGTGGATGGATGCTTTTTGCCAACGCACAGGCTTTATAATCGTACTGAAATTAAATCAGTTCGAAAGATATTTGGCAAATGTTTAGTCGCAACCCGCCCTAAGTAGTGTTTCCGGGACTACATTCAGCAGTTGGACACATCAATACAAGTTTCCGTTTAAACAGCCGACATAACTGAGAATTTGAAGTACAAGTAGAAGATTGTCTGGTTGATGGTATGCTGTTCATTAGCAATGGTTTTGGAAAGAACGAGCAAATTTGCGTGATTGGGCTGCCGCTGTCAGTTTTTTCTTACGGGAGCGCGGGGCGCCAAAAATAACGTTTCCGTGAGCATAGCGCTTCGGCCCCATCACAACTATTCATCAACTCAACTACAGGTTTCGCATAAGATCCATATTATGCTGATTCCATAATATTTCACAACTTTGACTCTATAACCATCCAGTATATAATTGTGTACTTACGAACTGTTGTATATGTTGTAACGAACGAAATGTAACTGAAATATAGTTGTACTTCAGATGTCCGAGAATACTTCACTGCAGTGGTCGTTTGCGCCCTTTCAATTTTGAAGTACAGAGTACTTTCGCATGTCGCATCGAGGACAGTCCCCCATATGTCAGTTAGCACATTCATCCCACGAATGTTCCCACATGTACAATTTTGGCCAAATCGGTAGAGTCAAAAAAGCTTACAGGGAAGACACATCTGGCAAGAATGTAATGATAATAATAAGGGACATATACACCCAAATTAAGGGGTTGGCTTGTATTGAGAAAAACGCGTCTACCCAATAAAATTAAGCCTTGAAATGGTACCAATTACATAGTTTGGTTTCTAACTTATTGAGAACTAAAATATTTGAATTCGTTACTTCAGAGTAAGCATAGCGAAGGAATACAGTATATGTTCACTGAACCGGGTAATCTTGTTTTGCGACATCAAAGTCAACACACAAACAAACAAAGCCGAATCGTTTTATCGTATGTGGACTCAGCATGGAGGAATGGATATATACTGATTCAACGAATAACTGTCAGAATATTGACCAGTTGTGAAACAATGGCAGGCAATTTTGAGATTTTACTGTATAGGAATAGTGTTATACATTTTTGTTCTAAGCTGCCTTGAGCAAGATTCATGGTAAAGAGTTCACGCTCTCAAGGCTTGAAAGCGGAGTCAGAAATCACGCTCCTAGACAGAATTAATTTCCCATTTATGGATACCTGATAGCAATAATCACAACAACAAACAAAACAACAGCAAAAAGATTCCAACCACTTTGCACATGTTTAGATTAGTGCTGGGGCCGGTTTCAAAAAAACCGGTAGAACCGGAACCGGAACCGGTGGGATTTTTAGAACCGGAACCGGAACCGGTGGCTTTTGGAACCGGCCGATTCTGGTGTTAATTTAGGCTGTTTGAAACTTCAATCAAGGTTTATTTTGTAAAATTTTGAAATTTTCTTAGAATTTGAATTTAGCATTTAGAATTTAACTTTATTTTGGTACTTCTATTAGATATAAAATTTTGTTTTTGAAATGTTGTGTAAATGGCAGAAGATTTGATATCAATTTGACGATGTCTCTACTAACAGTTTTCAGTCAATGTTTTAAGTTTTCTGAAAAGGTTATAGAAAAGGAAAAACTAAAGTGTATTCAGTGTTAACTCTTCTTTAAGGTGATGACAAAGGTAAGCATTAAGGATTTGATGCTTTACGGAATCTCTTCCAGGTTTAGCTGTTGCCACTGCAATTTTTGTGTGCAAACTTCAACTGAAGCAAACCGGCATACTGAAGGCGCAACTCGAGATTAAGGGTTAAGCTGAGCAACAGTATCCCTGAGGAGGTACCGTTCTTATTTAATTAAGAGCAATTGGCTAGCGCTACCGAAAAAAGAATGCCTTTGATGGTCTATTAAAAATATTCATATTTCATAGTCATATTTTAGTACTTTTTGCTTATATATGGGTTTAGGATTTGATAGGGAATAGCGCTCTTTTGTTACAAATTTGTTTATTTTAGCTACAAAAATTAAAACAAATTGTATATAAAATAAAAACAAAAACTTAGCAGCTTGATTTATTGTAACATACAATTTTTGGTTTTAAAGGTATGAAGTTAGCTGTTACCTGTGTGCTGCATAAGCGCTCGAAAAGTTTTAATTTAGTGTTTTAGAACGACCGAGTTGAACCGGCCGGCGGCAGGCCGCCGGCCACCGAAAAATGTCACCGGCCGGCCGCCGGCCAACGGCCGGCCGGCCGGTGGTTGGCCGTTCTCGGCCGGCGGCCACCGGCCAGCCGGCCGCCGGCAGGCCGGCGGCTAGCCAGACATATTTTTCAGTGTTTGAAGGCAACCTCAGACAGAAGTTGCAAAATATTTATATTATGCATGACAAAGGCAATGGAATCGGTTTTTACTTTATATATTTGGAAAAAGTTACATTCAGTCTTGGATTTGTTTTGTAAACATCTGCTGTTCTGGTCAAATTGCTGTGTTAACTACAAATATTTGTGTTAAGCCGGCGGCCAGCCGCCGGCCAATGACCGGCCGGCGGCCAGCCGCCGGCCAATGACCGGCCGGCGGCTGAACGGCCGGACGGCCAACGGCCGGCCGCCGGCCGAACGGCCAGACACTCAGCCGGGCCGGCCACCGGCTCAAAAGCCGCCGGCTTCCCGGCCGTTCTAAAACACTATTTTAATTCTCGTTCAACGATTTTACCCAATGTTTTCTGCTATAGTTTTCGATCTTAAAAAATCTTCGACCCCGAGATGAGCTTAGCTGCTTTTTCAATGATTAAGCTTTGTAATGTGTAACTGTAACTGTTGAATCGATAAGCAAATTTTATTGGACTGCTTGAAATTAATCGAGGAAAGTTTTGTTCGCTTTCTGAAGGGCAGTAGCTAAATGTTTATCTAGATTGAGAATACTTAGTATTTTGGTAAGCTCTGGTAGCTAAAATTTCCCCAACATATTATTAAAAATGAAACAGATCATATCTTGTTCACAGTAAATATTTGTATATAAATAGTAAATAGTAAGCAAAAACATTGTTTAAAAACACGTTCATAGCTTTGTGCAGTTAGCAATTGTCAAAAAGTAAAAAAAACTCGTGTGATTTTAGCTTTTTTATCAAAAATACCAATTGGAACCGGAACCGGTAGCTAGAACCGGAACCGGTAGTCAAGAACCGGAACCGGAACCGGTTTCAAAAATCGGAACCGGTCCCAGCACTAGATTAGATCACCACATACAGTATTCTTAAAGCCCAAATGAGTTGCCGTTTGTTTTTCTTATCACTGTTTAGGTATTATATAGAACAAATTGGGTAATTATTTAATTTAAACAGCTTCCTCTATAATATGAGGTTACGTTCAATAGAATACTTCAACAGTTAAAGCTAGTTCTTATGCATAAATTCGAAAACTCTGGGGGTCTTGCACTTATACAGGGCCATGATGGAAGGAGCAGGATGTAATCCATGTCTTGGCAGGGTTTGAATGAAACATCCACATTCCAACGAACAGGTACACGAGTGGAAATAAAAAGCGCAAAAAATAATATTTTTGCCTTTTGTTTTTGTGAATAAAAACACTTCTGTAAAGTGCTGCATTTGTTAGTGCTGGATGCATGCATTCAATTGGTGAATAACTATGGAATTTTAATAACAGGATATTGCAGGCGTGCACTCCGACGGCACATTTGAAGGTTCTTGTGATTAGACGTAATATACAGGCTTTGCATCAGTTGCAAGCAAAGGATTAGTTTTTGCCAGTCTAATAAATTTTTGCTGTAATAATTTATAACCTTCTAAATAAAGGTTTCGCAATGAATGGAACTTAATAGTATGATTTTAAGCATCAGTTTGAGCATTTGTTACTGCAGAGTGGCTGACCATTTAACAGTGTACTATTTTAGATAAGGCCAGTTTAGGACTCAGCGAGAAGGCGTGCCTCCTAACATTAAATTTGTTCCAATATATTTCCTTCGAAACTTTCGCATCAAAACTGCACCAACAAAAACCAAAATATCTTTATAAATTTCTGTCTCCCGAAGCTCTCAGTAACTACAGTGTTACAAGGTGATTGCTCTCCTGTAATATTGCATTGTTCGCATTCAAAATTCCAAAAACTGTCCAAATGCATATTTTTAACTAACAAACTGCGCTGCACACATACTAAGTTCAGTTTTGCGGAAGCCTGATTCCTTCACACTGACTTGTCTAGAACACTAACCAGTAATGACTATCAATTTAGTACAAAACCGCATTACAAATTTGTTCAAAGATAAAAATTAAGCTGTCTTTAGCCTTTGAAGAGTAGATCACAGAAATCAATTGAAGGACGGACTAGAAAACCAATTGGAGTATGGAATAGAAAACCAATTAGACTATGGAATAGAAAACCAATTGGAGGATACACTGTAAATTGATGTTAAAAGGGCATTCATCCTGCTAAAATACTACATCATTTTTGGTTTTAAGCATTGCTGGGTTTTCCGTGACTTGAGCTGGTTGGTAAATTTTTTACAGGCTACATTGGATTAATGATTGCCATAATATTGATGCTCAGTGATCTGATATGGATTACTGCAGGTAACGCTTTGTTTTTCATGTTCCGTGTTAAACTCGTGCATTTTAATTTGCTAAACAGTATATTCTGTACTTGGCATGTTGCTGTAACTAGAGTTGTACAACAAATCGTGCAAATTATGTTTTCTTAAATATGTTAAGGTGGCTACTGCGAAGACCTTTGTCGTGATACTGGAATAAGTGACATTACGTGCCCACCTTGTCCACCGACGCCTGCCGCATGTATTTCTGGAAACATGTTTGCTCGAACAACAGTTGGTCCCCTTCCAGTGGCTTCGCTGATAAATGCTCCAAACAGGATAAATGTTTTGGCCATTTCCGAAAAAGGTTCGCTTGTGTGGTCACCAATTAGCTTCCACTTACATCCACCAAACAATCGAACACAAACTGGTATCAGGCTTCGTGTAAAAAGAAATATTCAGGTGGATTTAACCACGGAACATCAGTTGTTTGCCTGTGATTGCAGGAGCGGAAAAATTCATGAAAAGTCAAAATCTGCTAAGTTTATAAACAGGCAGTCATGCCTTGTTTTGCCGAAACCGAATGGTTATGAGTGTGCTAGAGTGGAATCAGCTCGCTCGGTTGAAATAGTTGGTCTTTACAGTCCGATTACGGCAGACGGAACTATTGTAGTAAATGGAGTTGGCCTATCTTGCTACTCTTACATTGACCACAGAACTGTCCATAGACTTTTTAGCAGAATTTACACCCTGTCAGCGGATATGAAACATTGGATTCAGCAGGTATTTTATCACCTGAAATGGCATGAATGGACACAGTGGATGAACTATTGTTTACTGGATTCTGGTATATTCCAGCATATCTGAAGGAAGAATTAAGCTAGCATATGGCGATTTCAGAGAATGACTTAGAACTTGTACATGAATAAATGCGTGAATAATTTGTGTACTAACCAAAACACTATAACACTTTATTTCAAAGGAAAATAAAACTGCATTCACTTACAGCGTTGACTTAGATTCAACTTGTTCAACTCTTGACTGGATACAGATATACAGATGCTCTTAACTGCTACTTTTTTTAGAAAAAGACTTAAAAGTTTTATACCCTGTTTCCACAACCAGCCTTTCATCAGACCAGAGCACAACAAGCTAATGTCTGGCTGAAGGCAATTTACAAACTTGCGATATCTGATTTTCATTGGGCACTCTTTAAACTTTAACCAGACTTCGAATGTGTAGCCAAAGCAGTCACGATTAGACACAGTTCACTTATTGATTTTACTGTTTACTCAATTTAGCACAATAGTGTCTCATTCCATCTCACAATGCGAGAACTTTAGATTTCGTAATTTCTTGCCTATTTTGCGATTCCGTTGAGCATGTGATAAGAAACGACTAATGAAGAGTTTTTTTATTTCTGCAGCAACAGTTGCTATTTAAAAAATTAAAACATGTTCAGCTAACCCGTATTTTCTTTAAGCACATGAATGCACTGAAAACTTTTTAAACATTGGTCGGCTACGCCAGAAACGAGAGAGAATAACTACAAAACGAAGAAGCCTGGTCAGACTAGACGTCCTTGCACTCCATCGGATTGAAATTGACTGGCACCTACTCGTGACTCCCTCAGAGTAAAAAATTATTTGCTTTGATTTTCAAGACCGCCTAGGCGTCAGCTTTGACCTGACTTGATGTATATGTACTATTTCAAAATTTGAACGTTTTTCGAAAAATTCCGCTCTCTGATCTAAAATTTCGGCATAGCAATTCTAGTAAAGTGAGTAAGGATAGCATAATCATAGAGCTCAATCTGAGATCAATCCAACGATATAGAGTTTTCGTGGCGACAGCCAAAGAATAGCAGAAATAAGGCAATTGTTTAAAAATTCATTGCTGGCGCAATATAAGTTGGAGCTATATCGTAAAACTCTATATCGTTGGACTGACCTCAGATTAAGCTCTATGAGTATGCTAATTTACGCCTTTTGCTAGAATCGCAATGCCGAAATTTCGGGTCAAAAAGTGGGTTAGTTGTTGGTGTATTCAGAGTAGAAATGTAGAATGCAAAGGCATAAGTGGTGTCGTAAACTGATTACGACAAATTTTCTGAGGGGGGAAAGATGTGGACGCTGTGTCGTTTTTTATTGTGCGTGTCCTGGTTTAAATTGTGGTGGTTACCATCTTGTTTGTGCTTCCGTGAGTGTGTCCTACCATGCTCTAAACTATACATTCTACATGACAGGTAGACATGCAGACGTCCCAAAGCATAGAGACTTCGGAGAGACAGAGACTTTGGAGAGAAAGACCGACAATAGCCCAAAAAATGTGTCCACATACATGTCGGAATGTGTAAACATGTACACATGTATAGGAGTATACTTGTCCTAGTGAGCATTGAGCTCTAGCAATATGGATTACACCGAACATCCCCAGAGCCAGACAGCCACTATTTATGTGTACATTTACATGTTGACACATGTATACATGGACACATGTGTACATGGATACATGTATACATGGACACATGTATACATGGACACACGTATACATGGACACACGTATACATGGACACATGTATACATGGACACATGTGTACATGGACACATGTGTACATGGACACATGTGTACATGGACACATGTGTACATGGACACATGTATACATGGACACATGTGTACATGGACACGTGTATACATGGACACATGTATACATGGACACATGTATACATGGACACGTGTGTACATGGACACGTATATACATGGACACAGGTATACATGGACACATGTATACATGGACACATGCGGGAACATGTACACATGTATACATGTATGTATATGTATACATAGAAAGTGGGAGTCTGGCTCTGGAGGAATTTGGTGTAAACCAGATTGCAAGAGCGGTTAGAGCTTAATGCGCTCTAGGGTAGGCGTACATCTACACATGTGTACATGTTTGCACCTGTGGACATGTAGATGGACACATTTTTGGGGATGCTGTCGCTCTGTCTGTGTCTCTCATCTCTTTCAAGTGTGGTCTGGGGTCTACATGTCTATATTTCTGACCATGTAAATGTAGACATGTATCTTCGTTGGGCCTCTAAGTTGGGGCATTCCCTCGTCTCTTTTTCCCTTCTACGCATAGGTCTTGGACGGGTAAACCCTTGCACATATGTAGAATGTATAGTTTAGAGCGCGGCAAGACACACTCACATGGACAAACAAAAAATTAAATCGTCGGAGAGCTGTCTTATGTAACAACTAACAGTTTGGAAACCAGCGTAACAGCGTAATTGTCTTCAAAGCTGTAAACTTTAGAAATTTGGTTCACCAGAGCCTTTATTTTTCAAATTGTCGTAGAATTTGCGCTTCCTTCTTTTTTAGTTTGTCGTAATGTTGGAAGTATACATTATACGCGTGTCCATTGTCGTTAGGTTTGAATACATGGAAAAACAACCAAAAAGTGGCATTCTTCAAAAAATCTACTTTCATATTTTGAAATACTATATTAGGTCAAAGCTGACGCCTAGCCTGTCCCGAAAATCTAATCCAAAAATTTGTGCAGTTGACGAAATAGTTGCCAGGTATAGTTGCCAGTCAAACTCGAAAAACGGCAAAGATCCAAGAATTTTCACTATAAAAAATAGAATAACTCACGCAATATCCAAATGAAAATGTTGACATTTGGAGTGTAGGGCCTTCAGACAAGGGATAATGTTTCCTGAAAAAATCGCCGTAGTACGATGTAACAAACGTTCTGGCCAAAGAAAAGCGGTGCCCTTTGAAAACTTAAAACTTAAAAACATTTTCACAAAAAGAAAGATATCACCAGTCCGGTTCAGAAAATATATACTTTATGATAGCTATTGAAGCGCATTTGAGACATAAAGAAAACAATTTCGCTTTCTACTTTTTTTGGTCAGACTTTAGCCACCAAATGTATCAAGTTTTTGTTAAGATAAAGTGACATATGAATCGATATGACGAACATATTAATTACCAACACATGAATTAATATCATGTGAATTATGCAATGAAATTATATAAAATCCATGTCAATGTTTAGTTCTTTAGTGCTCGTTGTAGCTGATCGCAGTTTTTAAAGCCCATTTACAGCTGCTTGAATTACGCAAGAAATTTCATAGTTAAAGCAATCAATGAGTATCAAATCAAAACCATACATACATGAATTTTCCTATTTTAAAAGTACAGAATTTATTTGCAAGACACAATTGATCAACGCAGAAAGCCAAGCGGTCAGGTATCTCGTTATTTTCATGCACTAGTAAACATTAGCTATTGTGTTGCTTGCTATTCAGTGAATATCTGTCAACATGTTAACCTGCTACTTCTTCGATTTGGTGGGGTTACCCTTGGAGAAGCAGGACTAGATGCATTCCAGCTAGACGATGCTTCTAATGGGTGTAGGTTTCTTGTCAGACGTCGTCCTTTAGTGTTGGGTTTCCCTCTAGTGTACAATTGTTTTATCCTCCTTCTCTATATCTATCATCTGTTGTTTTCACTGCACTGGATGATATGGCCAGTTGGTATCTGATACGGTGACGGGGCTTCGCCTTTTTGTGAGTCTGTGTGTTATGTTTATGTATTGTGTATATTTGTTTGATTGTCGGGCCACTAAACTATATTAGTATTTACTCTTCCTATCTTCGCTATATTCTATTTAAATTTATTAGGATGCTACTTTCGTAGGTTTTCGGGCTCCTAAGTTAGTTTGAGTTAGTCTGTTTATTATTTTAAGGTGAGTCGTGTGGTTCCCGCTCGCTGAACTATTCAAATCTAGTGGGGCTATCCCGGATGTTTCCTCTTCACTTATAACTGATGTCCTCGTTTCAGTTGCCTTCGCGGGGTAACGGTGTCATCGTATTCGTTTGGTGTAAACAGGCCCTCTAATTGCAGCCTTGCCTACACTCACAACTCTACATGTTTGTAGGTACAATTATGAGAGCTATACTACAATTGTATATATTGTAATTACAATTTTCTGAAGTTGTTTTTACAAATATACAAATGTGCAATTGCTTAAATATATTGTTCACTAACTATGCTACTAATCGTTTAAATTTAATTTGACATTTGCATCAATAATGGGATTTTCATTAGTAATACAACTGTTCGGAGAAGGAAGTCACATTAAATACTATAATAGTAGTTTGTAAATTCTTATTTTTCTGCTAGAACTGTAAAATGGCGCTACAACTCTATGATTTAATAAACAACGTACAGCGATAACATCTTTCCCAAACGCAGCCATTTTGTGGCATCTACAATCCTTTTTGGTATTTATGTATTGTAGTAGAATTTTACAACAGGAAATTGACGAAAAAGAATTGGCCCAGTATAGTTCTTTTATGAAATGCACAGCATTCTACAGTTGTATGGCAACAAGTGGAGTGATTGTTATATGAATCTGAATATTCTATACAATTGTAATTACAATTCTTACGATAAGACAGCTGCAGGTCAGATAGTTGGTCTATGAAACCCAATCTGACTACAATTGTGGGTATTGTAGTCAGCAATTATTTTATGAAATAGTCCCCTGACATTGGATTCCGATTGTTCTTACTCCATCGATTCTGGAAAAGTGAGGTTTTCAAATTTTTGTATCCAAATCCCAACTTTGGCTTTCGGAAATATAATAAATTATTTATTCAGCGTTATATCCACAAGGTTTATGATAATACTGTTGGTCCTGTTAATGTGTTTCGCAACGACATCCGCTAGATATTGAATTCTTTCGTGCTGACTGATTTTTGCACCAGCGCAATAAATATTGCAGGAGTGTTCTTCAAAACGCACTGCCAGATTTTTCTTATTAAGACGTAATATACAGCTCTTGCATCATTTGCATTTTATAAATCTGTTTTTATTTGTCTACTAGATTTTTTGCTGCAAGAATTTATAATCTTGAAAAGTGATTATATGTTATATGTATGTTATATGTTACTTTTTAAGTTATATGTTTATATAAACCTAAGCGATGTTATAGATGATAGTTAACACTAAGATTTAAAGCACCATTTTGCGATTGTAATATTACTGCAGAATCACTTAAGTTGTTACTATTATACAGTACAACGCATCTGACAGGAGTGGAATCGGTTTTCGCCACCGTAAGGATAGGGTTGGGGGTAAAATTACTCAGCTGAGCCAGCATATTAGCTACAAAAACTTCCAGTTTTAAAGAATCCTTCATCCTCAAAGAGAGGGAGTTCTTAAAACGGGCTGCTTTTTCCGTAATTTTCCAAAAGTGACTTGCATAATTGAAACCAGGACAGGTGAGAACATCTACCACTGTCACCTACACCACTGTTGGAACAAATAAAACCCGACGTGACAGAACGCAAAATTTAAGATTTTTGGGCATGGATTTTGTGTATCGTTTTCTTTGGTGACACTTCATGAAAAATGTGCTCACCTGCCTTGTCAACGGTCAATATGCAAATTGAAAGCCAGTTTTCAGGTGAATGTGGGTGTTGATGTTTTCGAAACAAAGTGTAAATAATAAAATATTTCCGTAATATGCAACTCGCTGAACCCGAGTCTGAAGTCCGTTTTTCAAATCAGCTGTAAATTTTAAAATTAGCTCAGCATAAGCTTGCATCGTTAGCTTATTCCAAGCTAGCGAAAAGCTGAATCGAAAAACGGACTTCAGATTCATGTTCAGCGACACAGAAAACCTCTATATGCAACTTTTCAGCCAAGTCGGCGAAGAACTTTTCCGGTCCCCTTGACAATCAAAAAACATGGAATCCCTCGAAATCAAAAATCTTATGATACTTGAACTCAGCGTGGTCGAAAACATACCCATGCCGAATTTCAGCTCAATTGGTCAAGTTTATTTATTCAGAGTGGTGGGGGTATTCTGGAAGGGACCGCAGAATTCTTCTTCCAACAGTTTGGAAGAAAATTAGAAAGGGTTTGCAGGTTTGCAGGTTAGGCTGTAAATTAGTAAACTTGGGTGGGTAAGCCAACTTGTCTTTTATACGTTTTATGTTTTGAAAGTCATCTGGACGACTTTTGTAACTAGACCTGGCAATTCTCAATTTGAAGTAACATTCTATACGAATTTATGATTGCAACACTACAGATAGTCAGTGTTCTGATATGGACTGCTTCAGGTAACGTTTCGTTGTTGTTTGTGTCTTTATATACAGGAGTTTTCATCCTTTCTATATGTTAAGAATATGCGCAAACGTGGATTTACAAGAGTAGAAGCAGAAGCTAAGTCAGACGTCGTTAGACATGCTAACCACTACATGTCCGAATCAGCTGAACTTTAATGTTTCTTGTCATCAATGCTTCTTATGCCTGCTTTCCCTATAGAGTATATTTTGACTCCAGTTTGCACGTTTCAAACTAGTACAACTTAGCTAACTTGGTAAACTGTAAAAAGATGCCGATATGTACCTGATTCAAAAACCTCCAATTTTGCCTATATTTACCGAATCACATAAGTTGCAACCAGACGAAATTAACGGATGCATAAAATTTATTGTGGAGGAAATGGATACTTGCAATGCCCAATATTAGCTTAATATTTGGATTTACAATCAATTCGTAAACATTTTAGGCGGATATTGCGAGGACACCTGCCGCGATTTTGGTCTCACTGAAATCGGATGTCCACCGTGTCTGCCGCCGGCAGCTTGCGTTTCTGGAAATAGTTTAGTCAGAACACAGTTAGGTTTAGTTAGGGTGGCCTCATTAGCCAAAACTCACAGCAGCGAAAACGTTTTAGCTATTTCAAAAGGAGGATCACTGATATGGTCACCAATTAGCTTCCATTTGCATCCACCTAATAACAAAACAGCTAATGGTATTAGGCTGCAAGTCAAGCGGAATATAAGTTTAGAGATAACGACAGAGCATCAGCTGTTCACGTGTGATTGTAGCACTGGCTTAATTCTTGAAACGTCTAAACCTGCAAAGTCTGTAAACGACGAGACATGCCTAGTGTTGCCTCAACAAAGCGGGTATGCTTGTGCTAATGTGGAATCTACTCAACCGACTGAAATAACTGGTCTTTACAGCCCAGTTACTGTAGATGGGACTATTGTAGTGAATGGAGTTGGGTTGTCATGCTACTCTTACATAGATCACAACACTGCTCATAAATTATTTCGCGGAATTCACTCCTTGTCTTCGGACATGCTATATTGGATTCAGCAAGTGTTTCATCAACTAAATGAAAACGATTTTACACGTTGGACGAACAATTATTTACTGAAGGCAGAAACAGTACAGACATTTCAGCATATTTAAACAGACAATGGTAATAACCATGTATTTATGTATCTGTCATGTGGACGGTCTAGTACTGAAGAGAAAACTAGCAACTGGACGGTGCAACGACTTTATTTACACACTAACTCCATAAGCTGATGCTCCAAAATAAGACATGCCAAAATCGTATCAACAAAATCTAGATAAAACCAGATAACCACAACGTAACGCCCATAAAAGCCAAATACATCCAGATAGTCTTAAGCCTGGTTCACACTGCTGTCTTATGTCTCTTGTCTTAGGCAGCACTTTAAATCTTTTCAACCAATCAACTTGACAATGCTAGACTAGCTGCAATGTGATTGGTTTATCCCTTAAGACATAAGACAAAAGTTGAGCCTAGCCCAAATCTGCCTAAGACAAAAAGACATAAGACAAAAGACATAAAACACCAGTGTGAACGCCTTAAGACAAAGACATAAGACAAAAGACATAAGACATAAGACATAAGACACCAGTGTGAACCAGGCTTAAGTGTTAATTCAATGTCAACAAGAGTCAGAAACAACCGGATCATCCCAAATGAATGTAGACAAAAATGACCACCACCATCCAGTAAACATGTCACGCCATTTCAGCCGCACATAATGTAAACAATGAAGGCTTTTCGTTAAATTCCCGACACTCCGGCGAGAAAGTGTAAATGTCAATGATGTTATAAGGTAGGTATGCATTCATGCAAGTAAAGTGGATCCTTCATTAAACTTCGTTGATCCGGGGGTTATCTTTTGATCTTCCAACGACAGTGAAAGAGACTAAGACGGAGTCTTTTTGTCCCAATATCGAATCATTTGCCAGAAGCCATTAGGCATTAAGGTGTTGGCTCGGGTTCGTGTAGTTTTGGACTTTAAAAGGACAACTGTTGTTGAAATTCATTCAAATTTGCTACAATTACATCATTTAGCCTAGAAAACATGTAAACACTGATTTCCTGTTTGTGTTTAAATTTACTTTCTTCTTGAATTTAATTTCTAACTTGAGTTCCAAGAAAGCAGCTGAAAATTATGCCGTTTTTAGTGTAAACTCTTAAAACCACCAAACTCCAAGCCATGTAAAATTTGTGGGGAGGGAAATGCAAAGGTCAGGTAATGACCTCTCTCTTTTTCGTTTTGCAGTCAGTGTTCAACCATCCCAGTTGGGTGCCTCTTAAAGACTAACCAAGCTTAAATAGAGTCACTAAGTTAGTTCCTCCCCGCACATTTTACAAAAGCCCTATATTCTAACGAAAAAAACATTAAATAAGCAGTTTGTGCTCCATAGCTAAAACAGTGCCAAATGTATAAGGAAAGTTAAGGGGGGGCTACTATAGGCTATTCTGTGTTTAAGGAACTAGGAATACTAAATACTACAAACAACAACACTTATTTTGAAATTCAACCAGATAATGAAAATAGTATAATAAATAAAATAAATGCATTTTGAAACCTCTTAATATCAGCTGTAATGACAACAATAAACTACCATTTATCTATATAATTCCAAAATTTCTTAAAGCTCCTATAAAATTCAGAACTATATAGCTAGTCGTAACACTTCTTGTAGTCCTCTTTCAATTACTCTAGATAAAATACTCAAGCTTATTTCCATAAGTAGAAAAAGGCGAAGTAAAATATTAGAGTGTACTACAAACTGTAATCCTTTTTGGATCATCGATAGCAATAAGCCTATACTAAAAACAGTAGCACAGTTAAATGGAAATAAAATGGCCAAAACAATTAATACTTACGACTTTACTACCTCGTATACTACATTGCAGCATAATACTATCGTTTCTGCTTTAAGCCATACAATAAACAACGAAGTGACTAATCGTATTCATATACGATATGGCAAAGCGTATTGGGGAAACGGTGCACCTAAATATACTACATACACTAAAACCGATATTATAAATATGTTACAGTTTTTAGTAGAAAACACTTACTTTAAAATGGGCAACAAATTGTTTCTTCAACAAATTGGTATACCAATGGGAACAAATGCTGCCCCAACTATAGCTAATCTAACCTTAAACTTTTTTGAGCATAAATTTATAACCGACAAAGATAATTCACACCTGGCTAAGTTTCTTATCTACGCATATAGATACATTGACGATATCACAACCATTAATGACCACAACGTCTTGGAAACAAATCAAACTAAAATTTATCCGCCAGATTTAGAACTAAATAAAGTTAATTCAAGCAATAAAGAAGCTAATGTACTTGACTTAAACATAAGTATCTCTAATGAAACTTTCACTACTAAAATGTATGACAAAAGGGAAGATTTCTATTTTTGTACTTACAAATTCCCTCCCGCAGACTCTAATATATCCAGTAAAATCATGAAAAATATAATAATCTGTCAATTAACACGAATCTGTGAAATAAATGACAAATTAATTCATCTCAGAAAAAACCATAAAGATCTATTTGAAACTTGTCTGAATAGAGGACATTCAAAGAAGATGTTCTTACGCAGCTTAGACAAAACACTTAAACAGCAAACATGGATCAAAGAAAAATTCCAACTTACTGATAAACTAACGTAAGAACACATTATTTACTAATTAATTAAGAATGTATGGTATTTATTTGACTTATTTCAAGATATATTACGCCTTGTGCGTACTACTTACCAGGCTTGCCTGGAAATACTCTCTACTTTACTCTTACCTGTCTCAGCAATGAGGTCAGGGTCTATGTTTTTTGTTTGCATGTAAACACTAAACAACACGTGCGAATGGGACCACAGGGCAGAAACGCGTTTCAATTCCTTTTCAATCAGGGGGCTCAAAAACCTAAAGCTGCAACTAGTATTTCGGTACGCCACTGACGACGCCCGCTGAATACTAGTATGTTCAGTATAATCAGTCTGGCAGAGTGGTCAGCGAGTGAACGCACCTAACTTGTATGATTGTGTCTGTAGCACATCGTAGTGAGTGATTCACATGTGTTATCCATCGTATTCTCAGTTTTTTGGGTAGCAAGCATGTACAGAATAATTGCAACCCAAGAATATCTTATGCATGTATCATATTGTGTCACTTATTGGCCTATATGTATGTTCTTGAATTGGTACCTATCGTTCTAACCTTTTCTCTTTGCCCCGACTTTGTCCGATTGGTCTACTTTTTGGCGAAGATATAGAGCATTGGTTTGGTCAAAACATATCGGGTACTGAGATCTTAGCTGCCTTCCAGCCATGTGCAGCCGTCGGGTTTATCCCGACCCCACGTTTTTCACAACTACCAACATAATTAAAAATCTCTGCTATCTGCAAAACCCTAGCTTCAAAGTTGCCATTTGCAAATATGGCATTTGCAAATGCAGATTTGGCGAATGTGCCCCTATCTGCAGAAAAATACTAGACGTCTGTATCTTATCTGCATATCTGGAAAAACGATATTTTTTCACCACACCAATGCTCTACATCTTCGCCAAAAGGTAGATCAATCGGACAAAGTCGGGGCAAATCGATTTTAATAGCCCCCCTTAAGCTGAACTATGAGTAAGCAACTATTTAATGCCATGATTTCACAGGTCAAATAGATGTTCTGACTACGGTTGTATTTATGTTACCTCAAAGGATTAGATTTGTTTTGATTTAGTTCGATTTTCGCCTTTGAAAAATCATAAGATTCGATCTAGATCGATTTTTTGCACCGGAAAATTGAATTAATTTGATTCAGTTTAATTTCTTCAATTTGAAAGACTTCTGATTTTGGTGCAGTTTTTGTCAAAATTGAATTTTCATGCGATTTCTGATTTTCAAGTTTCAAAGCAAGAACATTTATTTTAATGCTTTGTTTTGAAAACATTAAATTTTCATTTTTCATAATATTGAATGTGTTGTGTTGAGAAAAACATGAAGTGCAAAAAACTTAAAAAGTAAAAGACTTTTGGAATTCCGTTCCTCTGTTGTTGTGTAAACGTACTGAAGTATAGTCCTGGTTTTTCTTGACACCACGTTTCTGTTCTTACTACACAACATATATTTTGGCGACGAGGGCACATGGATCAATTGCTATCCGGCCCACCTTCGTTTCTTTCTGCCCCCTGGCAACCTCCAGTCCCCTGGAAAGACTGGAAACTTTTATTCATGAACTATCTGGCTGCTTGTGCAGCTTTTCTAACGCATGAAGGTTTATTTCAATATAAAAGATTGCCGATGGGTCTAAGCTCCTCAGCATCAGCTTTTCAAAAAGTCATTGAAATTGTGCTAGCTGGAGTGTCCGCTGTAGTCGTCTATCTGGATGACATTCTCATCGGCGGCAAATCGAAAGAAGAACATGATGTTCGTCTGCATAAAGTTCTATCTAAATTGGAAAAAAGCAACGTCCGGTTGGAAATGAGCAAAGTTGAACTGAACCGTTCGTCAGTGAAGTTTCTGGGTCACATCATTTCTTCCGATGGAATTCAGTTAAGCCCGGAAAGAGTGTAGGCTATTATTGATACGCCTCCACCCACTACTACTGATCTATTACGTCGATTTCTCGGGTTCTGTTCCTACTGCCTAAAGTTTCTACCTGATTTTGCCACGGTTGCAGCTCCTTCGCGACATCTCCTCCGGGAAGATGTTCTTTTCCTATGGTCAGGAAAGAACAGGGAACATTTCAGAAAATAAAGGAGATGTTACGAATTGCACCAATTTTGGCACCTTTCAATTCTCGAGCTCAAACAATTGTCACCGTGGATGCCAGTGCTTACAGATTGGGAGCGACACTGTCTCAAATTCACGATGGTCAAGAGAAGGTCATCGCGTTCGCTTCCCACACATTCACAGATGCTCAAAAGAAGTACTCAATTGGAGAAAAAGAAGCTTTAGCCTGTGTTTGGGCCATTGAACGATGGCACATCTTTACATGGGGTCGACGGGTAATCCTTCGAACCGATCATCAGGTCTTGGCTGTGCTTTTGGGTGGCACCAATGGCACTGGTCGAAAACCCATGAGAATTGGTAGATGGTACGCCAGGTTGCTCCCCTATAACCTCGAAGTTGAATATAAACCTGGTCATATGAATACTCTGGCCGATATGATGTCGAGATTGCCTTCCAAAGAAGAACATATTTCGGAAGACGAAAACTATTTGATTTCTTCTATTCAACTTTCTGCCATTTCATTCGACGAATTTCTGAAAGCTACCTCAGATGATCCAATTCTTAGCCGTGTCAGGGAATACGTCCAATCTTCCTGGCCTAATCAGGCAGAAGATGAGTTGAAGCCTTACTACAAAATTAGAAGTGACCTATTCCTATGGAAAGACGTCTTGTGCAAATCAGAATCAAGAATTATTGTTCCCATAGAGCTACGACAGAGAATTACTGATCTAGCTCACGAAGGACACCAGGGCATTGTTCGAAAAAAGCAACGAATCCGTGAAGCCTACTGGTGGCCTAATATGGACAACGACGTGGAAGAACAAGTCCGCAGTTGCCACATTTGCCGTGCTACGGATAAATCTGCCAAGTTATATGCGCCTCCAGTGCAGCCAGTCACCTCTCCGTATGGGCCATGGAAGAAGGTGGCAATCGACATTCTTGGTCCATTTGCGGCAGCACCTCCTTCCGAACGATTTCTAATAGTCTTAGCCGATTACTACTCACGGTGGCCTGAAGCGTGCACCACTAATCAGGTAACTTCCGCTGTGGTGATAAAGTTCCTGAATTCTTTGTTTAGCCGTTTCGGGTTGCCGTATCAGATCGTAACCGACAACGGTCCTCAGTTCACAAGTAATGAATTCAAAGACTACTTAAAAGATAGAAACATTAAGCACATCCGGACAGCTTTATACAACCCTTCCTCCAACGGTTTAGTTGAAAGATTAAATAGAGTTCTGAAAGAAGGATTGCAAACCGCTTCTATAGAAAGGGCAGATTGGAGTGACAGCCTCCAAACTCTGTTATCTGCCTACCGCTGTACGCCTCACCGTGGAACAAAGATCAGTCCGGCTGAACTTATGCTCGGTCGGAAAATTCGGAAGTCGGAAAAAAATAGGAGCAAGGTTCACCTGCCTATTCATTGCACCAAGCCAAAAGGAACCTACGATGTTTCCCGGAACGTCCTTGAATACCAAAAGTCGATTTCGGGCTATACCTTATCCTGCTTGCCTGTTGCTGGACTGCAAGTATCTGGTCATTTAATAGCATCAGGAATCTAACACAGCATAATACAAGACAAATAGCACTAAGAGCCCGTGCCTGTGACAAGTGTGAGGTAAACTATAACATTTGGGAACATATACATAACTCGATAAATATACCAGAGAACCCGAAATACTGAATTACCCTTGCACTCAACAGCAAAGCAACCCTGGAAAGCTCAAAATCATAACATCAAATTTATTTAACGTTAAGACAGTAAACAAACCTAAAAGGCAAAAGTAAAATGTTTGCAACCCTGGAGTGTGGCAAGATAAATAAGAAGGTCAAAAAATTCAAAACAACAGGATCAAAAAATTTCAATATAGGGAGATGTATTTAAATTATAGCGAACACGTAATAAGCACGGGAAGATTGTGTCAATGTTTGGGACAAACTTAGAGGAAACTATAAAAAGTTTTGACCCCACATTTATGCGCATAGCGGAGTGGCTGCACTTTTCTTGGAAATTTGCCCCGATTTTGGTTTCTTGAGCTCTTGATTTTTTCGCACGCACGGTTTTTTCGCATTTTTTGATCCTGTTGTTTTGAATTTTTTGACCTTCTTATTTATTTTGCCACACTCCAGGGTTGCAAACATTTTACTTTTGCCTTTTAGGCTTGTTTACTGTCTTAACGTTAAATAAATTTGATGTTATGATTTTGAGCTTTCCAGGGTTGCTTTGCTGTTGAGTACAAGGGTAATTCAGTATTCCGGGTTCTCGGGTATATTTATCGAGTTATGTATATGTACCCAAATATTACAGTTTATCTCACACTTGTCGTAGGCACGGGCTCTTGGTGCCATTTGTCTTGTATTATGCAGTGTTAGATTCCTGATGCTATTAAATCACCAAATACTTGCAGTCCAGCAACAGACAACAGGATAAGGTTTAGCCCGAAATCGAAACGAAACAAATAAAAAGACACCCTGGCGAACAAAGAAAAATTAAATCCAGTCAGGCACAACCAGTTATGCTCACGTGAAATCAAATGATCAAACAAAATTTCGAAAATGAAAATTTCACAAACAGCTCAACTTTTTAGTCGCAACAGCAGTCGGATTAGAGTGTTTGGTGAAGGTTTGGGTGAAGGTTTGGGAGAACAGCTACATCCATCACCGCAGCGGGTGCCGCCGGAAATGTCTCTGCGCTCCACCTCAGATTCAGCTGTGCCGGTGCCGGAGACAAGGGAAATTCGGCTTTGTAAGTTTTTCTCGTGACGTAAAATTTTTTGTGAATAGGAAATAAACAATACATTTTAGTCAAATTTGGCTTACATTCAACAAAATTGTGGAACGGCTTAAAATAAACAATGACCAACAGTTTGTAGTCCCAAATCCTAAATTTAGTATCTCCAAATAATAAGTAGGATTGACTTTCGTTCGTTTGTCGTACTATTTCCTAATTTTGGTCAGTCAAGAAAGGAAATAAGCTAACAATCCTATTTGCTAATTTGGAATTACTAGTTTCAACCACGTTGGCGGATTCATCCCCGGACAGAGATGCGCCAAAATGCGATGGACAAAAGCGAAATAAGCTTAAATGCTCAGAGATGCAACTTATGAATTGGCATTACTAGTTTCCGAATTTGATTCCGTCTCACATTTATTCACCTTTTACTATGTTTTGGAGTTGTGATCTATCGAAGTGAACCAAAATTTTAAGCAAAAGTTTGTTTTGGGTGTTTCAAGAATTTGTTGTATAGACAGACAGACCGTTTAATCAGTTACGTCATTTGTCATTTTAGTGCCTGTTAGAAATGACGCCATAATAAATATTACATTATAAAATTGATGGAAAATACAAATTCATATCACCGTAACCTTTATTAATTTGTTTATTGACGTCATATATCCGTTTCAAAACTTCAAATTCGCTTTACATGCTGAGAAGCAATAATGGGGAACTTTAGCACAACTTACTTGAGGGTGCGACAAAAATTCAGGGGCCCCAACTTTGGTGAATCGGCTTAAATTCTTTCAGGCATATATATAGTATTTGTGGCCAAATATACTGGGTTGTTGGCACACTGCTGGCACTCAATAGCTCACCCGGCATTTGAAGAACACCTTTGATTGAATATGACATCAAATACAGTTATTTAAAAATTTCTGCTTGCAGTTTGGTTCAATGGAAAACTCAACGCTTTGACACAATGAGAGAAGATATATCGGAACAGGAACCCTGACACACGCCATTAGCTTTGTGGTATTCCTAACATTTTAGTGCCAACTGACTAAACCTGAACAACCGTCCATAATTTGGAAAATCTTTGCCGCTGAATCCAAAAATTCAGTTCTGATGTAAACCTAGAAGCCAACGTGGTCATAGCTAATCTCATAGCTCATAGTTCGTTAACCTTAGATTCTCAGGACTTGTGTCAAATATGAAGGAATTTGGCAAGAAAAATATTTTATGCCACTCCATACAGGTGCAAATGTCAATTTTGATCTGGTGCAGAATATGAGACAGATTCAGTGTTCTAAAATGCTCTTTTTGCCTCCACTTTCGTATACGCTTTGTCCACAAACGAGGGCGTTTCTGAGAACTAGCCTAAGAGGGACAGTTTGGGTTCGCGTCGGGATTCCGCGGGACAAAGAAATCGTTTCATTTTCATGAAAATTTGAGATTTTTTGGAAACTGCAAAACAAATTTAGTCACTTATTCTATTATTTAGGTCATTTATTTACTGTCACAGCTCAAATTATTCAATATATGATTCGAATTTAATACCATGCTCAAGAATTTGAAGTTTGTTTAATTTTGAATATAATGAAGATAACAGCTTTTTAGTCCATTTCGAAATTATAAAGCACCTATATATTTTCATGTCTTCATGCCAAGTTTTTGTGTCTCAATTTAACGATAGAACACAAACAGTTGTATAATACAGTATTTTTATTGAACTTTGAACAAGCAAAGGTTATCTGCAACCTTGCAAAAAAAGTTGCACACGGATTTTTTCAATTAGATAATTGAAACTAATAATAATAATTTGAAAATGGTAATGTTATCCTAAGCCACACGGGTAGCGATGCTAGCTACAGCCACCAGCAATGGACAGGTTGACCATTCGCAAAATTGATCCGTTACAGATATAAAGAAAAATATTTTGCACACTAAATCTATGAACAATTTCAGTTGCTATGATCCTTAAATTTTATATTTGGTCGAGAGCAGTGCATTGCATCTTGGGAAACTGTTGGCATGTGGGCTTTTATATGCATACATACATTAACACGGGATCCAATTCTGGGTGGTCCACCCCGATTCTGGCGAAGGGTCTACCCCTAAAAAATTCCAAAATGTTAAGGGGGTTTACCCCAAAATTTGCAAAAATTGATAAATTTTAACAGTTTTGGTCAAACATTACTAAAAAAGATAATTTTTAGTGAGTTTTAACAAATTTTTGGAAAACACGCTGAAATTTGCTAGAAAATGAGCAATTTTTGGTAAAAATCGCTGACGCAAGGGTCTACCCTTCTTTTCTTCTGGACGAGAGGGTCTACACTTTTTCCCTTCTCAAGGGGTCTGCTCTTTTTTGTCGGTCTGAGGAGTCTGCACCTCCCCATTTCCCCGCACGTTATCTTATGATTACATAGGCCCTATTTCTTTAAAGATTAAACGGATTAGATTAAAATTAATCCGCATTAAAGAAACAGCACCTCCGATTAAACGGATTAAAATTTAATCCAGCGAGTTAAACGAGTTAAACGGATTAATTTTAATTCTACTTCTTTAATGCACCTAGAATTAAAATTTTAATCTAATCCTGTTTCTTTATTCACACTTCGGATTAAAAACTCAACGAGTTAATCTTAATCAGACCTGCTTAATCGCTGTTTCTTTAAAGATTAATTTTAATCCGTTTAATCCTCCGCCTGTATTTTCAACTAACTTTTAATCCTCATGCAGCTACGCGGATTAAACGGAATAAAAGTTGGCGGATTTAAATTTTTAATAGCTGTTTCTTTAATGGCGGATTAAATGGATTAAAATCAACTCGTTTAATCCGCGGATTAAAAATGGTCGGACTAAACGAGTTAATTTTAATCTGTTTAATCCGTTTTATCCATCATTAAAGAAATAGCAATTAAAATTTTAATCCGGCTGATTTTTAATCCGTTTAATCCGACCATTTTAATCTTTAAAGAAATAGGCCCATAGAAGATCTTTTTAAACAAGCATAGCTTGACGGACACATTGACAACTACTACTACTACTACTACTACTACTACTACTTATGCCTATGCACATGAGTTCATAAGGCCTATTTCTTTAAAGATTAAAATGGTCGGATTAAACGGATTAAAAATCAGCCGGATTAAAACGTTAATTTATATTTCTTTAATGCAGGATTAAACGGATTAAACGGATTAAAATTAACTCGTTTAATCCGTCCATTTTTAATCCGCGGATTAAACGAATTGATTTTAATCCATTTAATCCGCCATTAAAGAAACAGCTATTAAAATTTTTAATCCGCCAACTTTTAATGCGTTTAATTTGCGTAGCTGTATGAGGTTTAAAAGTTAGTTGAAAATGCAGGCGGAGGATTAGACGGATTAAAATTAATTTTTAAAGAAGCAGAGATTAACAAGGTAGGATTAAAATTAACTCGTTGAGTTTTTAATCCGAAGTGTGAATTAAGAAACAGGATTAGATTAAAATTTTAATCCTAGGTGCATTAAAGAAATAGGATTAAATTTAATCCGTTTAACTCGTTTAACTCGCTGAATTAAATTTTAATCCGTTTAATCCGAGGTGCTGTTTCTTTAATGCGGATTAATTTTAATCTAATCCGTTTAATCTTTAAAAAAATAGGGCCATACTGGGTTAAATCTCGGCTTGATCATTTGAGCTATATAAGGACGATAAAGATGTCCTGAGCATTTATCCCGATATTAATAATAACCATAAGAATTCTGACTTTCAAAAATGACAACGCATGGAGAATGTGCAAACTTGTGAATGAAGGACAAAGTTTTTGGCTGTGTTTGGCTTCCCTATTTTTGATATAATTTATTCCTAAAATAATAAAGTAAGCTGGTAATCCAGCAGAGCTAACATTACATGCTCTTGTTGCGCTTTTGTTGTTAACGATTTCCCGCAAGGATGCTATAAAATTTGTAATTATCATAGTTTCCTGAATATTGTGTTTTTATGTATTAAATTTTGTGTAGACTTCATAATTCACAAATTGACAGCAACAATTACACATCCAAGTAACTTTACAGCACAACAAAAATTAATAAAATAATTTAGCAGTAAAGCTGTTGCTAACTAAAAATATTACAGTTAAGCACAACAGTGTAAGCTTGTTATCTTCGTGGCAGGATGCTCTTTGAGTGTAAACGTCAAATCTGTCTAAAACACAAAGTACAGCAATTGCTTCAAAAATGTATAAATTCCAAGGCAATATCTGTATTCTTCATGTAGACATTTCAGCACCAGAGCAAGCATGTTGAGTGTACGAGCTAGCTACACTTGGACTTGGCTTAAGTCTAACTTTAGACAAACAGACAAAAGACATAAAACAGCAGTGTGAGTGAACTCCTAAAGACATAAGACAAAAGACATCCGTGTGAAGACAGGCTTAATAGTTTACTATATGTATATTCTTTTCAGCATATGCATGTATAGACGCGCCAACATTACCTCTTTCTTTGGAAATGGAACGCAATTCCCTCCAAAATTCAATCTCAGTCTTTTTCAAATCCTCACCAACATATATATCGTTGGTTCCAATAACCAAAAACTGCAGTCGATTTTCTGGCATCATTTCAGGCCAAACGCCAGGTGCAGCCGGTCGACTATAACATAAAATCTGAAGCATAGTTCGACTCTTCATTCAAAAATTAATCTGTTCGCTCTCTACGCTTACCCGCTTAAAGCTTTCGTCGTACACAATATCAAGGGGTAATAATTCTTCTAAATGCCAAAGCCAAACTCTCCACCGCCAAAGATGGATTTTGGATATTATCACTCCCCAAAACGGGGGAACATTCGCGTATTGTGCTCTCAACCCATTCATGCAAAGAAGTAAATGGAAGCTCTCTAGTGGCTTACTGTTCTTGTAAAATTTAGTGCAACTATGCACTCTTGATAATTTTCTGACCTTTGTGCTACTTTGTAAAGTTAAATGTTGCTTACAAACAAGCAAAATACACACCAAATTTTGTACGAGCAACCTTACAAAAACGGCAGGTTAAGTTATCTTACAAATATTTGCGGTGCGGTCACCCGTTAGCGAACAAAGCATTGTTTTTGCTCTTATGACAGGGAGCTTTGAGAGAGTAGTGAGTGATTGAGTGAGAGAATTAGTGGCACACTCTTATATTATGTACTCTTGGTATCTATGTAAGTATGCATGAATAGTGCTGCTTTACCCATATTTAGCAAAGTTAGCCCAAAAATGCATGATCTTCATCGAAAATTCCTCCTCAAATTTGGAAAACTTGTCAGGAGCTGTGACTGGCCTCCCGAAAATGTACGGAATTTCGTAGCCATGCATGGCGCCCATCCATTCAGGCCAGGGGTTGTTGGCGACTCGTTTCTCCATATAGTACATAAATACGGAGCCTTGCTCTTTAATCTTTTTCTTGTACTCTTTGCCAAAGTCAACCACATCCACAGAGAAGAAGTGATCACCCAGCATATGATTGGTGGCATTTCGGAGGAATTCGCCCTGCTGAGAAATGGATTCACAGTTGGCTATATTTCCATACTGATAACTGATGGATTTTATCAGTATGGGATTGTAGTAGCCTTTGAAGAGGAGCCGCGCGCAGTCGGAGAATGACTGTCGACTGAGCAAACTGGTGGACTGATTGTCGAAGTATGTAGGCAAATAGTAGGGAAGCCAGAAGCTTCCCTCGTCCTTCATAATGCCTGAAACAAGTTTTCTTATCAAGTATATAAGCTATTGACCAGAATAAAAGAGCTTGTGCCACTATGTTCTGCAGTTCGACATTTCGTTCTGTTCTAAGCGGTTTGCATATCAATAAACCTATCCCTAGAAAGCAATGTTGTTAGATGTACGCGTTCCAAGTAGCGTTGTTGCCCGGCCGGTTTTATGGCTCGACCGAGCTTGATAACATGGCAGACCGCCTCGTTGTGTGATGTAATCCATAGTGCCGGTACCAGTTTTGCCCTGTTTTTGGTGTCTTTTACAAAAGTTTTTGCACTAATGATGCATACAGTTATTCCTGGTTATGTGTAACAGATAATCCCACGTATTGGCTGGCTTCTAGCTGAGTCTAGGTCAGCCTAATTCGGCCTCAGGATAATCTCAAGGACCAAGTTTCAGGCTCAATCACGCTGCTTTGCTATCCCGATTAACACTTGCTTATTCATAAGAGTGGAGTAGCTAATGGATGGTATACCTAACTTAGTGTCACTGAAACAGCCAGTATCGTCGCACTTTGACAAGCATAAAAATTTGAAAATGAATATGTATCATTAATCAAAGTTAGTTAGTTAGTTAAGTTGTTAATTTACAGCTGAGTTAGATAAAAGGCTAGAACACCTTTTCGTCTCATGGGTAATGTAAGTGCTGGGAACTGGGATGCATGTCTCCCCTTATACAGACAAAGCAGGTAGATCACTATCAAAGATAAAATAGGGTAGACATTAAAGCAATTTTGATAGAAACTGCATAATTTGGACCATTTATATTTGCCAAATTCTTGCAGACAATTTTTAATTTCTTGAAAATGAAAAATATAAGTTACCAGATTTGTATACATAGTCATTATTAGTTTTTTAAGCTAAATTTCGGGGGGATATGATAAAGCTTCGTAACTTGGAATTTTGAGCTTTTAATGCTAGGCTCTTTTGGAAATTGGGCACTCATGGAAATATATGTTCCTGGATTAATTAATCAATTAGTTATGTGCAATCCTCTTTCTTTACTATAACAAAAAATTCAATACCTATTATGATCGATGTTGGCTTAAACTGGCCGCGTCTGACGGCACTGTGCACATCAGTAGTAAAGAAGTAGGGGTCCTGACACACGGGTGGGAAGGTGAAGTCCATGGCACGAACCTCCACCTTACTGACAGCTGCGCTGACTTTCTCCGCTGGCTGCTCGCGTACACATTCAATGATGTTGGCTAGCGGGGTATCGGGGCCGACCGGGCAACCAAGCAGTTCTGCCAGCCTTTGTGACCTATGATAGGCTTTGGACGGAGGTAGACAGGCCCAGGTGTTCAGCATGACGCCGCTCTGCAAAATGGCGTAGCGAAACAGCGGCCAGCTTGGCTTTGAGATCATGTGAGCATGAACGCTGGCACTGCCCGCGCTTTCACCGAATAGGGTGATCTGGTCCGGGGATCCGCCGAAATTTATGATATGATTCTTCACCCACTGGAGTGCCAGTCTCTGATCCAGCAGTCCCACGTTTCCTGGGACGCTGGTGGTGTTGAAGTAGAGGAAGCCGAATGCTGATACTCTGCAAAATGAAGATATATATATATATATATAATTATTAGTTGTAATAATTAAAATCTTGGTTTGATACACTTTTTTAGTTTAGTGGCAGCACTCAAATCAAATATCGAAGAACCTAGATTAGGCTTCCTGTTAATAAAAAATAAAATGGTCAACAGGAAAGTTTTGTTTATGCTGCGTTCCAACACCTTAGAAGCAATTTAGTAGTCTAGATAGCAAAGTTTGAATTATACGTAATCTAAAGTCGAGAACAGATGATTAATATTCATCAGAAAGCATAAAGATTATTCCATTGGTTAATTGACTTAAAATTAGCAGTCAACAATAATCGAACGGGCTCCTGATTAGTAGTGCAATGTTTAATGCTTCTCCGTGTTGACACACCTGTAATTGTGTTACCTGTAATTAATATTAACGACAATCACATTTTCCACTGACGCCAGCATGGCTCCATCGTAGAGGTCTAGAGAAGGACTCCCAGTCATAAAGGCGCCGCCAAAAATCCACACCATAACTGAGGCATTGTAGGCATTGGCAGGGCGCCAAATGTTAAGATACAGACAGTCTTCAGTGATCTTTTCGGCATTCCAGGCATCGCTGCCCTGAAATCCGGGGAAAACCCGATCACGTTCCTGGAAACAACCTGGAGCTTTTTTGACAGCCTTGAACCGCTCAACCCAGGGTTTTGGCGGCAGGGGCGGCTTAAAGCGAAGCTCATGTACGGGCGGGAGGGCGAACGGAATGCCCAAGTAGGTCTCAATTAGTCGACCGCGAACATTGGACAGTTTTCCTTCAATTTCACCCAAATCAGTGTAAACTACTGGTCTATCGGAACCTGACACGGTGAGGTAGCAAAAGTGTAGAATAAAACCAGCCGGAAACAGAATTGTTTTCATCGTTATAAGTGGTAGGCTTGTGCTAATCGGGTGGATATGTTTTGCGGAGACGCGAACCGATCATAGTGTTTTAGGATGGTTACCAAATTTCTCCGTGAAATCTAAATAAAACATCACATTCGAGCTGACTGTTACACTCTAAGTCACGGAGGTGAAACTGAAGTAGAAATAATGATGGCGTGTACCAAATCGATACAAATCCCCTGACCAAAAAATCATTAAAGATATGCGATACCTTACGGCATTGATTGATACCTTGCCTGACGATTTACATTTTAGACTCAAGACGGGACAGATTTTAATGTGCTATTAGCAGTTTAACAAAAGCTTAAATTACGTTCTGATACTACTACATATTTAAACACGGACCGCGAACTTGGAATACTGTGTATTGGTGAAACTACGTACTGAACAAACCGTGTTTTGGTCGCTTAAAGCTGTCGTAAAACGAAGATATTCCATAAGATTTGAATGATTAAATAAGGCTTAAGCCGCTTTTTATTTCCAGTTCCTGTCTTGCTCACTGCTCGCAGCATTGCGTGAAAAGCGAAGATCAAAGGCTCATGCGATTTCAAAAGCACCTCGGCGGCAGCGTACTAAATTTAGACACTTAAGTGAATATTGAAAAATTAAGTGAAATATTGAACGCATAAATTTCAAAAGTCAATCTGTCAGCGAGCCGTTTAAGACGCAATTGGTTAAAATGGTTAGGCTAGTATTTAACACAGACAACAGGGTGGCAACTTATACCACCCAAAATTGAAACGTCAAACTTTTTGCGGCAAAGTTCATGTTTTGCACTTGGCGCGCACGAAAACAAAAAACCCGTCCGTGCATAATTCAACCAGCCAGCCCAAAATGGCGACAGTTGGTTTGTTTGTCCCCCTGAAAAAAAGATTTGGCATAATCTTAAATAAACAGCTGTTTCCTTGCGTTTTATCAGTTGATTAGAAGTCTGTTAAAAGTGACAGTGTGTTGACGCCAGTCCTAATAAAGTGAAACAGATCGCACAGAATTGAACAGGGTTAGTATAAACTTTTCTAAATACTGTTTTTACACCAAAAGATAAAAGTTAATTTCATTTTAAACTTGATGCTTCATCATTGACCATTCTGCACGGACAAGTTTTTGAAAATCAGGGAGTGAGGATCAAAATCCAAAAATTTACGGGTCTTTCCCATTATCTCTCCCACAGCTCCGTAGAAGTACCGAAGAAGCAAAATTTGACTGATTGAGTTGAAATTTAGTGGAGGTAGGTTTTCGGACCTGCTGATTTCAAAAATGCAAGAATTTTAAAATTTTTAAAACATTTTAAAAATTTTAAAATTTTAGTTTGGTAAGGGGAACCGAAAAATTTTTTGAAAAAAATTTTGCTGAAAACTTGCGTACAGGGGTTTTCTGGGGTGCTGATCACGAATCTGAAATCAGTTTTTTTCTATTCAACTTTTCGTTAGCTTAATATAAGCTAAAGTTTTAAGCTTAAGATGTAAGCTTATCCTGAGGTAACGAAAAGCTGAATCGAAAAACCGATTTCAGATTCGTGATCAGCACCCCAGAAAACCCCTGTACGCAAGTGTTCAGTAAAATTTTTTTCAAAAATTTTTTCGGTTCCCCTTGGTCCCCCCCTTACCAAACTAAAATTTTGAAAATTTTCAAACTTTTTAAAATTTTTGCATTTCTGAAATCAGCAGGTCCGAAAACCTACCCCTACCAAATTTCAACTCAATCAGTCAAATTGTGCTTCTTCGGTACTTCTACGGAGCTATGGGGGGGATAATGGGAAAGACCCAAATTTACTAGACAGTTTCAATGATAATATGTGGTAAGGTTATCTCAGTTACGCAGCACGAACACACCTATTTTAAATTGTAGAAACCCTGTAAACCTTTAGATTTTTGGTGACTTCCAGCTTCACTGTCCAATCCAATTATTCCCATTTCCGGCGCAATTTGGAAAATCAAACCAGACAGGAGCTCTGAGTCTGGCTTAGTAGCCATTTTGCAGTATTAATCTGATAGGTTTTGTTTAAATTAAGCTTGAATAGACTAATTACCCGTGCCCTAAGCTTGATATTTACACAGGAAAGACTACGTCCTGATTGCTTCAAGTCAGCAAAAATTGGAAGTACGCCACGTTGAAAAGAATTGATTTGGATGTACGAAGGCTATTTGGTTTTTCCAAAAGGAATTCGCTTTCGAATTTCATTTTTCAGAAGTCGTTAACAGTTTTGTGACATAACTTTATGCAAAATTTCATGATCTGTTATTAGAATAATATTCAGCAACAACCACGGAGTATCAAAATTAGGTGATTTAAAGATATTAAAAACATATTTATTCCTTGAAAATCTTTAGTCAAGAATTTACTCAGTATTATATTGGGATTTATAAAACCAGGTTGAGTTTCACCCCGAGACTTTCAAGTGTGCCAGTTATAAGTGGATTTGCCCATTCAAGATTTGAAACCAGTTATTTTGACAAAGAAAAAAATCTGACGCCCTTTGATTCAACAATTGCCGCCTTATCGGTTTCAACATTTGTAAATATGCCAAGAAGATGCTTCGATGCAAACAATTTTCTAAGTTACGTTTTAGGACACCGGCACCAATTCTGTCGATTTTATTCAGAGGGCAGAAACGGGTTTCGAAATCAGAAAGAAGTCTGGAAAGAGTCGAAATTATAGTCTGGATTTTGCTTGTTTGGGTTTGTGATTTAACTTCAAATCATTACAGAAGCTAAACAGCGTTCGAAAGGCTGAAATTAGTCCAATAAGCTAGTCAACCTGCCTCAGGTGCTAAGCTGGATTCTTTGAATCAAAATCTGTGGGTTGTTTCCCCACTTGGACACATTTCTTCAATTCATTCAATCATCCCAGGCTTTCACACGGAGCATAAAATTAAAGATTCTGTAAAAATAGTTTCAGCGAAAGTAGGTAACGATGTTGTTGACGGTATATTAGCAATACGAGCGAATGTTGCGATGTCCCTGTTGTGCCTGGTCAACCATAGATATGTTAACTACTTCATTCGTAATACAACAAACTTTCATATGCTACAGATATTAAATATCATAAGGAAATAATGAAAAAAGCCTGCCTGCAGTCACCACGGGAAAGCCTTAGCCCGAAAGAGGAGAGAGCCAAGAGGGCACTGTGCACCCAGGAAGAATTAATCCCTGGAGCTCCTCTGGTTCTCTCCTATTTCGAAATAAGTGACTGCAAGCAGGCATTTTCAGTATTTCTTTATGATAATTGCCTTGTACCCTTCGTGTATCCGCTTGCAAGTCCGCGTTTATCTCATTTTCTTGATGTAATTGAGATATTAAATACCAACAAATCACGTGAACTTCAAAAAATGGAAATTAGCGCAACACCCTAGGCAATAGGTTCGAGGGCGTAGCTCAGTAGTAGAATGTTTAACCTGGAGATTCGAAACTCGGCCGTTTGATTCCCGTCCTGAACACGTTTTTTCACATCTGCAGTCCTGATTTCATCCTTTCACCTAACACCCAATATCCCTTAGACGTACTCCGTTATTCACAGAATCCAGTCGTCCAGTGGGTGTGCAACATGCAAAATTATGTATTTTGAGCAAAAGGAAACATCTCGATTTTGAAACCAGCAGATATTAGGCGGGATAAACTGGATGAATTTTTCGAACCTGAGCCTACCTACGGACAAGCAGAGTAACAACTGAATTTCACAGCCTCAGGATCTGAGGCAAGAGAACAGACAGAATCTTCTTTGCACTTTTAGGCTGTCCTAATAAGATTAATTAAGCAAAAAGACAAGTTCTAATTATATTAGGTTTGTCCTAGGCTTTTAGTAGTCATAGAAAGTATAAAAACGCACAAGACTGTGCAAGTGTTTGGAAAAGGTGTGAAATGGAATTCGGCTAGGAATAAAATTTGTTGGGAAATGAATTATTTATTTACAAATTTAATAATCAAATTGTCCGTGAATTAATTTGTCGACAAATTTATGGAAAACTATGCAAGATGTTTTTGACAGAGAAAAGAATAGTTTCCCACATTTTATTTTCTAATTTTGATCAGAATTAAACATCGGGCGAGGAGTTGGCTTCATTCGTTTTCAATCTTACTTAACTTAACTTTAACCAAGAATATATAGATAAGAGTATGACACTCTTAAGCTAGCACGTATGTAGAAATCATGCTAGATATGCTCGGTTCATTAACTCGGGACCCCTTCCTAACTCAGCACGAATTACACGCTTTTATATAAGCGTGTGTCTGCTCGCTAATTGGCCCATTAGCATACGGCTTACTGTAGGTAGTTTACTAGTTAATTTAATTAATTTTCAGGTTCAGCATTCCGGTTCAGCTTTTCACTCGTCATGGAAAGTTGAGAAGTGAAAAAACTCCGGAGCAGACAGGCTAAGCAACTACACCACAGTGTAACGGATCAAGGTTGGAATGGTCAACCTTTCCGTTGCTGGCGGCAGTAGCTAGGCTAGCTACCCGCTTGGCTTCCTATATCAACATCACCTTGGGCTGGGACACGTTTGCAAGTCACGTAGCTTCCCCAACGTGTATGCGTGGGATTGGGTGGGTTCCCCCCCTCGTGACTTTGGGAGCTACGTGATTGGGGGAAATTTCCACTAGGGGGCGCTCGTGGGAGGGTCCAACCCAACACTCGCTTCCCCCTTCCATTCTGTATATTTCTGTCAACGTGAGCGCTTGCTATTTCTATTGCTATTCTCCCCATTTATTTCTGTAAATATTCTGTGTGTCTCCCTCAGCTCTCCCCAGAGCTTGGTACGTTGGCTGACCCCCGTCAGCCCTACAACTGTAAGTCTATTACATTGTGTTTGTTTGTGTTTGTCTGAGGGTTCATCCCAGTATTATTTTGTATTGTTATAACTACTTATAACTTGTTGTTTCTACCTTTATTAAAGTGTATTTAGCTAGGTCTAGTATTTCTGAGCTCCTGCTAGGTAGGTAGTTCAATTCTGAGTGAGTGAGAGTGCGAGTCATCTCGCCCTTAGGATTGGGTTACCCCTGCATATATTGTTTGGCGAGGCTGCCCGACCGTCTCCTGTAGTCGGTCTGTTATCCATCTGTGCCACGGTCTCCACGTCCGCTACGTCAGGGCGTGGTAACGGTGTTAGTACGTAGGTAAACCTACTAGCCCCGCTACATTAGGCTGCCAGAGCCTGGAAATAGACTCAGTTAAATACACTTTAATAAAGGTAGAAACAAATTATAAGTAGTTATATCAATACAAAATAATACTGGGATGAACCCTCAGACAAACACAAACAAACACAATGCAATAGACTTACAGTTGTAGGGCTGACTTGGGGGTCAGCCAACGTACCAAGCTCTGGGGAGAGCTTGAGGGAGACACACTGAATATTTACAGTAATAAAATGGGAGAATAGCAAATAGAAATAGCAAGCGCTCACGTTGACAGAAATATACAGAATGGAAGGGGGAAGCTGAAAGTGTTGGGTTGACCCTCCCACGAGCGCCCCCTAGTGGAAATTTCCCCCAATCACGTAGCTCCCAAAGTCACGAGGGGGGAACCCACCCAATCCCACGCATACACGTTAAAGTTTACTTTTCTTGCAAACGTGTCCCAGCCCAAGGTGATGTTGATATAGGAAGCCAAGCGGGTAGCTAGCCTAGCTACTGCCGCCAGCAACGGAAAGGTTGACCATTCCAACCTTGACCTGTTACACTGTGGTGTAGTTGCTTAGCCTGGTCTGCTCCGGAGTTTTTTTTACTTCTCAACTTTCCATGACGAGTGAAAAGCTGAACCGGAATGCTGAACCTGAAAATTAATTAAATTAACTAGTAAACTACCTACAGTAAGCCGTATGCTAATGGGCCAATTAGTGGCGAAGCAGACACACGCTTATATAAAAAGCGTGTAATTCGTGCTGAGTTAGGAAGGGGTCCCGAGTTAATGAACCGAGCATATCTAGCGCTGATTTCTACATACGTGCTAGCTTAAGAGTGTCATACTCTTATCTATATATTCTTGGTTAAAGCGGTTAAGTAAGATTGAAAACGAATGAAGCCAACTCCTCGCCCGATGTTTAATTCTGATCAAAATTAGAAAATAAAATGTGGGAAACTATTCTTTTCTCTGTCAAAAACATCTTGCATAGTTTTCCATAAATTTGTCGACAAATTAATTCACGGACAATTTGATCATTAAATTTGTAAATAAATAATTCATTTCCCAACAAATTTTTATTCCTAGCCGAATTCCATTTCACACCTTTTCCAAACACTTGCACAGTCTTGTGCGTTTTTATACTTTCCATGACTACTAAAAAGCCTAGGACAAACCTAATATAATTAGAACTTGTCTTTTTGCTTAATTAATCTTATTAGGACAGCCTAAAAAGTGCAAAGAAGAGATTCTGTCTGTTCTCTTGCCTCAGATCCTGAGGCTGTGAAATTCAGTTGTTACTCTGCTTGTCCGTAGGGGTAGCCAGGTTCGAAAAATTCATCCAGTTTATCCCGCCTAATATCTGCTGGTTTTCAAAATCGAGATGTTTCCTTTTGCTCAAAATACAGAATTTTTTGCATAGTTGCACACCCACTGGACGACTGGATTCTGTGAATAACGGAGTACGTCTGAGGGATATTGGGTGTTAGGTGAAAGGATGAAATCAGGACTGCAGATGTGAAAAAAAACGTGTTCAGGACGGAATCAAACGGCCGAGTTTCGAATCTCCAGGTTAAACATTCTACTACTGAGCTACGCCCTCGAACCTATTGCCTAGGGTGTTGCGCTAATTTCCATTTTTTGAAGTTCACGTGATTTGTTGGTATTTAATATCTCAATTACATCAAGAAAATGAGATAAACGCGGACTTGCAAAGCGGATACACGAAAGGTACAAGGCAATTATCATAGGGAAATACTGAAAATGCTCAGCTTGCAGTCACTTATTTCGAAATAGGAGAGAACCACAGAGGAGCTCCAGGGATTAATTCTTCCTGGGTGCAATGCGCCCTCTTGGCTCTCTCCTCTTTCGGGCTAAGGCTTTCCCGTGGTGACTGCAGGCAGGCTTTTTCATTATTTCCTTATGATATTTAATATCTGTAGCATATGAAAGTTTGTTGTATTACGAATGAAGTAGTTAACATATCTATGGTTGACCAGGCACAACAGGGACATCGCAACATTCGCTCGTATTGCTAATATACCGTCAACAACATCGTTACCTACTTTCGCTGAAACTGATTTTACAGAATCTTTAATTTTATGCTCCGTGTGGAAAGCCTGGGATGATTGAATTAATTGAAGAAATGTGCCAAGTGGGGAAACAACCCACAGATTTTGATTCAAAGAATCCAGCTTCGCACCTGAGGCAGGTTGACTAGCTTGTTACTTGGACTAATTCCAGGCCTTTCCGAACCGTGTTTAGCTTCTGTAATGATTTGAAGTTCAATCACAAACCCAAACAAGCAAAATCCAGACTATAATTTCGACTCTTTCCAGACTTCTTTCTGATTTCGAAACCCGTTTTGCCCTCTGAATAAAATCGACAGAATTGGTGCCGGTGTCCTAAAACGTAACTTGGAAAATTGTTTGCATCGAAGCATCTTCTTGGCATATTTACAAATGTTGAAACCGATAAGGCGGCAATTGTTGAATCAAGGGCGTCAGATTTTTTTCTTTGTCAAAATAACGGGTTTCAAATCTTGAATGGACAAATCCACTTATAACTTGGCACAATTTGAAGTCTCGGGGTGAAACTCAACCTGGTTTTATAAATCCCAATATAATACTGAGTAAATTCTTGACTAAAGATTTTCAAGGAATAAATATGTTTTTAATATCTTTAAATCACCTAATTTTGATACTCCGTGGTTGTTTGCTGAATATTATTCTAATAACAGATCATGAAATTTTGCATAAGTTATGTCACAAAACTGTTAACGACTTCTGAAAAATGAAATTCGAAAGCGAATTCCTTTTGGAAAAACCAAATAGCCTTCGTACATCCAAATCAATTCTTTTCAACGTGGCGTACTTCCAATTTTTTGCTGACTTGAAGCAATCAGGACGTAGTCTTTCCTGTGTAAATATCAAGCTTAGGGCACGGAGTAATTAAGTCTATTCAAGCTTAATTTAAACAAAACCTATCAGATTAATACTGCAAAATGGCTACTAAGCCAGACTCGAGCTCTGTCTGGTTTGATTTTCCAAATTGCGCCGGAAATGGGAATAATTGGATTGGACAGTGAAGCTGGAAGTCACCAAAAATCTAAAGGTTTACAGGGTTTCTACAATTTAAAATAGGTGTGTTCGTGCTGCGTAACTGAGATAACCTTACCACATATTATCATTGAAACTGTCTAGTAAATTTGGGTCTTTCCCATTATCCCCCCCATAGCTCCGTAGAAGTACCGAAGAAGCACAATTTGACTGATTGAGTTGAAATTTGGTAGGGGTAGGTTTTCGGACCTGCTGATTTCAGAAATGCAAAAATTTTAAAAAGTTTGAAAATTTTCAAAATTTTAGTTTGGTAAGGGGGGGACCAAGGGGAACCGAAAAAATTTTTGAAAAAAATTTTACTGAAAACGCATACAGGGTTTTCTGGGGTGCTGATCACGAATCTGAAATCGGTTTTTCGATTCAGCTTTTCGTTACCTCAGGATAAGCTTCACATCTTCCAGCAAAACTTTAGCTTATATTAAGCTAACGAAAAGTTGAATAGAAAAAAACCAGATTTCAGATTCGTGATCAGCACCTCAGAAAACCCCTGTACGCAAGTTTTCAGCCATTTTCTTTCAAAAATTTTTCGTTCATCTACGGGCTAGAACTCTAAAATTTTTAAAATGTTTTCAAAATTTTAAAATTCTTGCATTCTCAAAATCAGCGGTTCTGAAAAGCTACCTCCACTAAATTTCAACTTCAATCAGTCAAATTTTGTTTCTTCGGTACTTTTTCACGGAGCTGTGGGAGAGATAATGGGAAAGATCTGTAATTTTTTGGATTTTGATCCTCAATCACTGATTTTCAAAAACTTGTCATTGCAGAATGATCAATGATGAAGCATCAAGTTTAAAATGAAATTAACTTTTATCTTTTGTTGTAAAAACAGTATTTAGAAAAGTTTATACTAACCTTCTTCAATTGTGTGCGATCTACGTTTCACTTTATTAGGACTGGCGTCAACACACTGTCACTTTTAACAGACTTCTAATCAACTGATAAAACGCAAGGAAACAGCTGTTTATTTAAGATTATGTCAAACCTTTTTTCAGGGGGACAAACAAACCAACTGTCGCCATTTTGGGCTGGCTGGTTGAATTATGCACGGACGGGTTTTGTGTTTTCGTGCGCGCCAAGTGCAAAACATGAACTTTGCCGCAAAAAGTTTGACGTTTCAATTTTGGGTGGTATAAGTTGCCACCCTGTTGTCTGTGTTAAATACTAGCCTAACCATTTTAACTAATTGCGTCTTAAACGGCTCGCTGACAGATTGACTTTTGAAATTTATGCGTTCAATATTTCACTTAATTTTTCAATATTCACTTAGGTGTCTAAATTTAGTACGCTGCCGCCGAGGTGCTTTTGAAATCGCATGAGCCTTTGATCTTCGCTTTTCACGCAATGCTGCGAGCAGTGAGCAAGACAGGAACTGGAAATAAAAAAAGCGGCTTAAGCCTTATTTAATCATTCAAATCTTATGGAATATCTTCGTTTTACGACAGCTTTAAGCGACCAAAACACGGTTTGTTCAGTACGTAGTTTCACCAATACACAGTATTCCAAGTTCGCGGTCCGTGTTTAAATATGTAGTAGTATCAGAACGTAATTTAAGCTTTTGTTAAACTGCTAATAGCACATTAAAATCTGTCCCGTCTTGAGTCTAAAATGTAAATCGTCAGGCAAGGTATCAATCAATGCCGTAAGGTATCGTGATATCTTTTTTAACGATTCTTTGGTCAGGGGATTTGTATCGATTTGAGTACATGCCATCATTATTTCTACTTCAGTTTCACCTCCGTGACTTAGAGTGTAACAGTCAGCCCGAATGTGATGTTTTATTTAGATTTCACGGAGAAATTTGGTAACCATCCTAAAACACTATGATCGGTTTTTCGCGTCTCCGCAAAACATATCCACCCGATTAGCACAAGCCTACCATCTATAACGATGGAAACAATTCTGTTTCCGGCTGGTTTTATTCTACACTTTTGCTACCTCACCGTGTCAGGTTCCGATAGACCAGTAGTTTACACTGATTTGGGTGAAATTGAAGGAAAACTGTCCATTGTTCGCGGTCGACTAATCGAGATCTACTTGGGCATTTCCATTCGCTCTCCCGCCTGTGCATGAGTTTCGCTTGAAACTGTCCCTGCCGTCCAAAACCCTGGGTCAAGTGGTTCAAGGCTGTCCATAAAAAGCTCCAGGTTAGTTTCCACGAACGTGCGTGATCGGGGATTTCCCGGATTTCCAGGGCAGGCGATGCCTCCGAATGCCGAAAAGATCGACTGAAGACTGTCTGTATCTTAACGTTCGGCGCCCTGCCACACGTCTACAATGCCTCATGCTATGGTGTGGATTTTTTGGCGGCGCCTTTATGACTGGGAGTCCTTCTGTAGACTTCTACGATGGAGCTATGCTGGCGTCAGTGGAAATGTGATTGTCGTTAATATTAATGACAGGTAACACAATTACAGGTGTGTCAAATACGGAGAAGCATTAAACATTGCACTACTAATCAGGAGCCCGTTCGATTATTGTTGACTGCTAATTTTAAGCTCACTTAACCAATGGAATAATCTTTATGCTTTCTGATGAATATTAATCATCTGTTCTCGATTTTAGATTACGTATAATTCAAACTTTGCTATCTAGACTACTCACTTGTTTCTAAGGTGTTGGAACGCAGCATAAACAAAACTTTCCTGTTGACCATTTTATTTTTTATTAACAGGAAGCCTAATCTGGGTTCTTCGATATTTGATTTGAGTGCTGCCACTAAACTAAAAAAAGTGTATCAAACCAAGATTTTAATTATTACAACTAATAATTATATATATATATATATATCTTCATTTTGCAGAGTAGCAGCATTCTGCTCCCTCTACTTAACACCACCAGCGTTCTAGAGAAACGTGGGACTGCTGGATCAGAGACTGGCACTCCAGTGGGTGAAGAATCATTTCATAAATTTCGGCGGATCCCCGGACCAGATCACCCTATTCGGTGAAAGCGCGGGCAGTGCCAGCGTTCATGCTCACATGATCTCAAAGCCCTGCTGGCCGCTGTTTCGCTACGCTATTTTGCAGAGCGGCGTCATGCTGAACACCTGGGCCTGTCTACCTCCGTCCAAAGCCTATCATAGGTCACAAAGGCTGGCAGAACTGCTTGGCTGCCTGGTCGGCCCCGATACCCCGCTAGCCAACATCATTGAATGTGTACGTGAGCAGCCAGCGGAGAAAGTCAGCTGCATGCTGTCAGTAAGGTGGAGGTTCGTGCTACGGACTTCACCTTCCCACCCGTGTGTCAGGACCCCTACTTTACTACTGATGTGCACAGTGCCGTCAGACGCGGCCAGTTTAAGCCAACATCGATCATAATAGGTATTGAATTTTTTGTTATAGTAAAGAAAGAGGATTGCACATAACTAATTGATTAATTAATCCAGGAACATATATTTCCATGAGTGCCCAATTTCCAAAAGAGCCTAGCATTAAAAGCTCAAATTCCAAGTTACGAAGCTTTATCATATCCCCCGAAATTTAGCTTAAAAAACTAATAATGACTATGTATACAAATCTGGTAACTTATATTTTTCATTTTCAAGAAATTAAAAATAGTCTGCAAGAATTTGGCAAATATAAATGGTCCAAATTATGCAGTTTCTATCAAAATTGCTTTAATGTCTACCCTATTTTATCTTTGATAGTGATCTACCTGCTTTGTCTGTATAAGGGGAGACATGCATCCCAGTTCCCAGCACTTACATTACCCATGAGACGAAAAGGTGTTCTAGCCTTTTATCTAACTCAGCTGTAAATTAACAACTTAACTAACTAACTAACTTTGATTAATGATACATATTCATTTTCAAATTTTTATGCTTGTCAAAGTGCGATGATACTGGCTGTTTCAGTGACACTAAGTTAGGTATACCATCCATTAGCTACTCCACTCTTATGAATAAGCAAGTGTTAATCGGGATAGCAAAGCAGCGTGATTGAGCCTGAAACTTGGTCCTTGAGATTATCCTGAGGCCGAATTAGCTGACCTAGACTCAGCTAGAAGCCAGCCAATACGTGGGATTATCTGTTACACATGTAACCAGGAATAACTGTATGCATCATTAGTGCAAAAACTTTTGTAAAAGACACCAAAAACAGGGCAAAACTGGTACCGGCACTATGGATTACATCACACAACGAGGCGGTCTGCCATGTTATCAAGCTCGGTCGAGCCATAAAACCGGCCGGGCAACAACGCTACTTGGAACGCGTACATCTAACAACATTGCTTTCTAGGGATAGGTTTATTGATATGCAAACCGCTTAGAACAGAACGAAATGTCGAACTGCAGAACATAGTGGCACAAGCTCTTTTATTCTGGTCAATAGCTTATATACTTGATAAGAAAAACTTGTTTCAGGAATTACAGAAGGACGAGGGAAGCTCCTGGCTTCCCTACTATTTGCCTACATACTTCGACTACCAGTCCACCAGTTTGCTCAGTCGACAGTCATTCTCCGACTGCGCGCGGCTCCTCTTCAAAGGCTACTACAATCCCATACCGATAAAATCCATCAGTTATCAGTATGGAAATATAGCCAACTGTGAATCCATTTCTCAGCAGGGCGAATTCCTCCGAAATGCCACCAATCATATGCTGGGTGATCACTTCTTCTCTGTGGATGTGGTTGACTTTGGCAAAGAGTACAAGAAAAAGATTAAAGAGCAAGGCTCCGTATTTATGTACTATATGGAGAAACGAGTCGCCAACAACCCCTGGCCTGAATGGATGGGCGCCATGCATGGCTACGAAATTCCGTACATTTTCGAGGCCAGTCACAGCTCCTGACAAGTTTTCCAAATTTGAGGAGGAATTTTCGATGAAGATCATGCATTTTTAAATTAACTTTGCTAAATATGGGTAAAGCAGCACTATTCATGCATACTTACATAGATACCAAGAGTACATAATATAAGAGTGTGCCACTAATTCTCTCACTCAATCACTCACTACTCTCTCAAAGCTCCCTGTCATAAGAGCAAAAACAATGCTTTGTTCGCTAACGGGTGACCGCACAAAAAATATTTGTAAGATAACTTAACCTGCCGTTTTTGTAAGGTTGCTCGTACAAAATTTGTGGTGTATTTTGCTTGTTTGTAAGCAACATTTAACTTTACAAAGTAGCACAAAGGTCAGAAAATTATCAAGAGTGCATAGTTGCACTAAATTTTACAAGAACAGTAAGCCACTAGAGAGCTTCCATTTACTTCTTGCATGAATTGGCTGAGAGCACAATACGCGAATGTTCCCCCGTTTTGGGGAGTGATAATATCCAAAATCCATCTTTGGCGGTGGAGAGTTTGGCTTTGCATTTAGAAGAATTATTACCCCTTGATATTGTGTACGACGAAAGCTTTAAGCGGGTAAGCAGAGAGCGAACAGATTAATTTTTTGAATGAAGAGTCGAACTATGCTTCAAGATTTTATGTTATAGTCGACCGGCTGCACCTGGCGTTTGGCCTGAAATGATGCCAGAAAATCGACTGCAGTTTTTGGTTATTGGAACCAACGATATATATGTTGGTGAGGATTTGAAAAAAGACTGAGATTGAATTTTGAGGGAATTGCGCTCCATTTCCAAAGAAAGAGGTAATGTTGGCGCGTCTATACATGCATATGCTGAAAGAATATACATATAGTAAACTATTAAGCCTGTCTTCACACGGATGTCTTTTGTCTTATGTCTTTAGGAGTTCACTCACACTGCTGTTTTATGTCTTTTGTCTGTTTGTCTAAAGTTAGACTTAAGCCAAGTCCAAGTGTAGCTAGCTCGTACACTCAACATGCTTGCTCTGGTGCTGAAATGTCTACATGAAGAATACAGATATTGCCTTGGAATTTATACATTTTTGAAGCAATTGCTGTACTTTGTGTTTTAGACAGATTTGACGTTTACACTCAAAGAGCATCCTGCCACGAAGATAACAAGCTTACACTGTTGTGCTTAACTGTAATATTTTTAGTTAGCAACAGCTTTACTGCTAAATTATTTTATTAATTTTTGTTGTGCTGTAAAAGTTACTTGGATGTGTAATTGTTGCTGTCAATTTGTGAATTATGAAGTCTACACAAAATTTAATACATAAAAACACAATATTCAGGAAACTATGATAATTACAAATTTTATAGCATCCTTGTGGAAATCGTTGTTAACAAAAGCGCAACAAGAGCATGTAATGTTAGCTCTGCTGGATTACCAGCTTACTTTATTATTTTAGGAATAAATTATAATAAAAATAGGAAGCCAAACACAGCCAAAAACTTTGTCCTTCATTCACAAGTTTGCACATTCTCCATGCGTTGTCATTTGTTGAAAAGTCAGAATTCTTATGGTTATTATTAATATCGGGATAAATGCTCAGGACATCTTTTATCGTCCTTATATGGCTCAAATGATCAAGCCGAGATTTAACCCAGTATGGCCGTATTTTTTTAAATATTAAACGGATTAGACTAAAATTAATCCGCATTAAAGAAACAGCACCTCGGATTAAACGGATTAAAATTTAATTCAGCGAGTTAACGAGTTAAACGGATTAAATTTAATCCTATTTCTTTTAATGCACCTAGGATTAAAATTTTAATTTAATCCTGTTTCTTAATTCACACTTCTGATTAAAAACTCAACGAGTTAATTTTAATCCTACCTTGTTAATCTCTGCTTCTTTAAAAATTAATTTTAATCCGTCTAATCCTCCGCCTGCATTTTCAAACTAACTTTTAAACCTCATACAGCTACGAAAATTAAACGCATTAAAAGTTGGCGGATTAAAAATTTTAATAGCTGTTTTTTTAATGGCGGATTAAATGGATTAAAATCAATCCGTTTAATCCGCGGATTAAAAATGGACGGATTAAACGAGTTAATTTTAATCCGTTTAATCCGTTTAATCCTGCATTAAAGAAATATAAATTAACGTTTTAATCCGGCTGATTTTTAATCCGTTTAATCCGACCATTTTAATCTTTAGAAGAAATAGGCCTTATGAACTCATGTGCATAGGCATAAGTAGTAGTAGTAGTAGTAGTAGTAGTAGCTGTCAATGTGTCCGTCAAGCTATGCTTGTTTAAAAAGATCTTCTATGGGCCTATTTCTTTAAAGATTAAAATGGTCGGATTAAACGGATTAAAATCAGCCTGATTAGTAATTTTAATTGCTATTTCTTTAATGATTGATAAAACGGATTAAACAGATTGAAATTAACTCGTTTAGTCCGACCATTTTTAATCCGCGGATTAAACGAGGTGATTTTAATCCATTTAATCCGCCATTAAAGAAACAGCTATTAAAAAATTTAAATCCGCCAACTTTTATTCCGTTTAATCCGCGTAGCTGCATGAGGATTAAAAGTTAGTTGAAAATACAGGCGGAGGATTAAACGGATTAAAATTAATCTTTAAAGAAACAGCGATTAAGCAGGTCTGATTAAGATTAACTCGTTGAGTTTTTAATCCGAAGTGTGAATAAAGAAACAGGATTAGATTAAAATTTTAATTCTAGGTGCATTAAATAGATGTAGAATTAAAATTAATCCGTTTAACTCGTTTAACTCGCTGGATCAAATTTTAATCCGTTTAATCGGAGATGTTGTTTCTTTAATGCGGATTAATTTTAACCTAATCCGTTTAATCTTTAAAGAAATAGGGCCTATGTAATCATAAGATAACGTGCGGGGAAATGGGGAGGTGCAGACTCCTCAGACCGAGCAAAAAAGAGCAGACTCCCTTGAGAAGGGAAAAAGTGTAGACCCTCTCGTCCAGAAGAAAAGAAGGGTAGACCCTTGCGTCAGCGATTTTTACCAAAACTTACCATTTTCTAGCAAATTTCAGCGTGTTTTCCAAAAATTTGTTAAAACTCACTAAAAATTATCTTTTTTTAGTAATGTTTGACCAAAACTGTTAAAATTTATCAATTTTTGTAAATTTTGGGGTAAAACCCCTTTAAACATTTTGGATTTTTTTAGGGGTAGACCCTTCCCAGAATCGCGTGACCACCCAGAATTGATCCCGTGTTAATGTATGTATGCATATAAAAGCCTGACATGCCAACAGTTTCCTAAGATGTACGCACTGCTCTCGACCAAAATAAAAAATTTTAATGATCATAGCAACTGGTATTGTTCATAGATTTAGTGTGCAAAATATTTTTCTTTATATCTGTAACGGATCAATTTAGCGAATGGTCAACCTGTCCATTGCTGGTGGTTGTAGCTAGCATCGCTGAACTCGTGTGGCTTAGGATAACATTACCATTTTCAAATTATTATTATTAGTTTCAATTATCTAATTGAAAAATCCGTGTGCAACTTTTTTTGCAAGGTTGCTGATAACCTTTGCTTGTTCAAAGTTCAATAAAAATACTGTATTATACAACTGTTTGTGTTCTATCGTTAAATTGAGACACAAAAACTTGGCATGAAGAATGAAAATATATAGTTGCTTTATAATTTCGAAATGGACTAAAAAGCTGTTATCTTCATTATATCCAAAATTGAACAAACTTCAAATTCTTGAGCATGGTATTAATTTGAATCATATATTGAATAATTTGAGCTGTGATATAAATAAGTGATCTAAATAATAGAATAAGTTATCAAATTTGTTTTGTAGTTTCCAAAATCTCAAATTTTCGCGAAAATGAAATCGATTTTCTTTGTCCCAAGAATCCTGACGGAACTCAAATCGTCCTCTAGGCTAGTTCTCAGAAATGCCCTTCGTTTGTGGACAAAGCGTATACTATGGAGGAAAAGAGCATTTTAGAACACTGAATCTGTCTCATATTCTGCACCAGATCAAAATTGACATTTGCACCTGTATGGAGTGGCATAAATATTTTTTTCTTGCCAAATTCCTTCATATTTGACACAAGTCCTGAGAATCTAAGGTTAACGAACTATGAGCTATGAGATTAGCTATGACCACGTTGGCTTCTAGGTTTACATCAGAACTGAATTTTTGGATTCAGCGGCAAAGATTTTCCAAATTATGGACGGTTGTTCAGGTTTAGTCAGTTGGCACTAAAATGTTAGGAATACCACAAAGCTAATGGCGTGTGTCAGGTTCCTGTTCCGATATATCTTCTCTCATTGTGTCAAAGCGTTGAGTTTTCCATTGAACCAAAACTGCAAGCAGAAATTTTTAAATAACTGTATTTGATGTCATATTCAATCAAAGGTGTTCTTCAAATGCCGGGTGAGCTATTGAGTGCCAGCAGTTTGCTAACAACCCAGTATATTTGGCCACAAATACTATATATATGCCTGAAAGAATTTAAGCCGATTCACCAAAGTTGGGGCCCCTGAATTTTTGTCGCACCCTCAAGTGGGTTGTGCTAAAGTTCCCCATTATTGCTTCTCAGCATGTAAAGCGAATTTGAAGTTTTGAAACGGATATATGACGTCAATAAACAAATTAATAAAGGTTACGGTGATATGAATTTGTATTTTCCATCAATTTTATAATGTAATATTTATTATGGCGTCATTTCTAACAGGCACTAAATGACAAATGACGTAACTGATTAAACGGTCTGTCTGTCTATACAACAAATTCTTGAAACACCCAAAACAAACTTTTGCTTAAAATTTTGGTTCACTTCGATAGATCACAACTCCAAAACATAGTAAAAGGTGAATAAATGTGAGACGGAATCAAATTCGGAAACTAGTAATGCCAATTCATAAGTTGCATCTCTGAGCATTTAAGCTTATTTCGCTTTTGTCCATCGCATTTTGGCGCATCTCTGTCCGGGGATGAATCCGCCAACGTGGTTGAAACTAGTAATTCCAAATTAGCAAATAGGATTGTTAGCTTATTTCCTTTTGACTGACCAAAAATTAGGAAATAGTACGACAAACGAACGAAAGTCAATCCTACTTATTATTTGAGATACTAAATTTAGGATTTGGGACTACAAACTGTTGGTCATTGTTTATTTTAAGCCGTTCCACAATTTTGTTGAATGTAAGCCAAATTTGACTAAAATGTATTGTTTATTTCCTATTCACAAAAAATTTTACGTCACGAGAAAATTACAAAGCCGAATTTCCCTTGTCTCCGGCACCGGCACAGCTGAATCTGAGGTGGAGCGCAGAGACATTTCCGGCGGCACCCGCTGCGGTGATGGATGTAGCTGTTCTCCCAAACCTTCACCCAAACCTTCACCAAACACTCTAATCCGACTGCTGTTGCGACTAAAAAGTTGAGCTGTTTGTGAAATTTTCATTTTCGAAATTTTGTTTGATCATTTGATTTCACGTGAGCATAACTGGTTGTGCCTGACTGGATTTAATTTTTTCTTTGTTCGCCAGGGTGTCTTTTTATTTGTTTCGTTTCGATTTCGGGCTAAACCTTATCCTGTTGTCTGTTGCTGGACTGCAAGTATTTGGTGATTTAATAGCATCAGGAATCTAACACTGCATAATACAAGACAAATGGCACCAAGAGCCCGTGCCTACGACAAGTGTGAGATAAACTGTAATATTTGGGTACATATACATAACTCGATAAATATACCCGAGAACCCGGAATACTGAATTACCCTTGTACTCAACAGCAAAGCAACCCTGAAAGCTCAAAATCATAACATCAAATTTATTTAACGTTAAGACAGTAAACAAGCCTAAAAGGCAAAAGTAAAATGTTTGCAACCCTGGAGTGTGGCAAAATAAATAAGAAGGTCAAAAAATTCAAAACAACAGGATCAAAAAATGCGAAAAAACCGTGCGTGCGAAAAAATCAAGAGCTCAAGAAACCAAAATCGGGGCAAATTTCAAAGTGCAGCCACTCCGCTATGCGCATAAATGTGGGGTCAAAACTTTTTATAGTTTCCTCTAAGTTTGTCCAAACATTGACACAATCTTCCCGTGCTTATTACGTGTTCGCTATAATTTAAATACATCTCCTATATTGAAATTTTTTGATCCTGTTGTTTTTGCTTTTGACCTTCTTATTTATCTTGCCACACTCCACTATAAACGACACTTTTGCCTTTTTAGAGTTTGTTTACTGTCTTAACGTTAAATAAATTTGATGTTATGATTTTGAGCTTTCAAGTACTTGCTGTTAATGCAGGGTAATTCGAGATATTTCGAATTCTGGTATATTTATCGAGTTGTATATGTTCCCAAATGTTATAGTTTACCTCACACTTGTCACAGGCACGGGCTCTTGTCTTGTATTATGCTGTGTTAAATTCCTGATGCTATTAAATGACCAGATACTTGCAGTCCAGCACCTTTTGGGCAAGCAAGATCAAAATTATAGCCCGAAATCGGCACGTATTCAAGGACGTTCCGGGAAACATCGTAGGTTCCTTTTGGCTTGGTGAATGAATAGGCAGGTGAACCTTGCTCCTATTTTTTTCCGACTTCCGAATTTTCCGACCGAGCATAAGTTCAGCCGGACTGATCTTTGTTCCACGGTGAGGCGTACAGCGGTAGGCAGATAACAGAGTTTGGAGGCTGTCACTCCAATCTGCCCTTTCTATAGAAGCGGTTTGCAATCCTTCTTTCAGAACTCTATTTAATCTTTCAACTAAACCGTTGGAGGAAGGGTTGTATAAAGCTGTCCGGATGTGCTTAATGTTTCTATCTTTTAAGTAGTCTTTGAATTCATTACTTGTGAACTGAGGACCGTTGTCGGTTACGATCTGATACGGCAACCCGAAACGGCTAAACAAAGAATTCCAGGAACTTTATCACCACAGCGGAAGTTACCTGATTAGTGGTGCACGCTTCAGGCCACCGTGAGTAGTAATCGGCTAAGACTATTAGAAATCGTTCGGAAGGAGGTGCTGCCGCAAATGGACCAAGAATGTCGATTGCCACCTTCTT